>JAHWGE010481333.1:413-11657 GCA_019457695.2 Chrysopelea ornata
GGGGGGGAGACGACAGCTATGCTGTGCGGTTTACCTTTGCTAGAAAGCAGGTAATCCTGCTTCCTAGTGAAGCTAAATCGCGTGGCACAGCTGATCGTCAGAAATGCTGGTTTGGAGGAACCGGCAGCGCTTTTTTAACTACCGGTTTGCCCCAACCGGTAGTTTTTATCACTATCAGTTTGCCTGAACCGGAACAAACTGGTAGCATTTCACCCCTCTTCTCTAGGCATCAAAGCCCAAGTAGGTCAACATGAAGAAAGCTACTCATCCCACAGGAAACGAGCTACTATTATCCTAGGTTCCAGAACTTCAGCCTGAGAAAGTCCCCACACATTTGTAAACACATGAAGGAGAAGACAGCTGTGGAGCCCTGGGGGTTCTCTGAGCTTGGTTGTTTGTTTGCAGGCATTTCATTACCAACTAGATAACATCAGCAGTATGAATGAATGAATGTGGGGTTTGGTCCCTATTTATATACAGTAGCTTACCCTGCCAGTGATACACCATTCAAAGGGGACAATAAAGAAAAACTAAGAAGGAAACAAAAAGAGCAAAACGCATCCTTTTCAGCAGCCAATGTCCAGATAAATGGGGACGAACATCAGATAAACCATCACACAGAAAACAATTCCCTAATCAAGGAATCACCAAGAAGAAAACTACATCTCCACCAAAACTTGAATAGCAAGCTATTGTGTATAAACATACCTCACACTCACTGAAACTGATTTTGTTACCTAGTTGGGTAGTAAAATGTCTGCAAGCAAACTATCAAGCTCAGAGAGCACCATGAATTCTACAGCTGAAGCGTAAGTTACTTATATTCTTTTCTTTTAGAGATGGACAACTCTCCTTCAAGGAGACTTATCTTGATATAGCAGTTATGTGTGCAGCTGAATTCTTTGCCTGAAACAAGAATTATCAATTACAATTACAAGCAATTACATGAACAATCCTGTCTTAAATTCCTACAGCAACAGCCTCTGGCAGGATATAAGAGTTCTGTAATCAAACAGCCTTGAGAATATTTGGTGAATAAAATAAAGGATAGTTACATCTCAAGCATACGGTATTTAAAAACACCCTTTTTCTTCCTAGCTCTCAAAAGACCTAGTGCCCAGCATCTCTGAGGAAAAGGGTGTCAGGCAGAATGAGAACCTAAATGCTTGGAGAAGAGACTTCTGAGATATGTGGACCAAACATTCAACCCTCGGCAGGTCCTGGCATTCAACTGAGCCCTCTGCCCCCATTGTTCTAAGCAGCAGCATTGTCCTCTTGCTTGAAATGACTTCAACTGTAGCAGCCACGATCTGAACACCTGTACCAGGTTCTTGGCTTGGTGCCTCCAGGATGAAGGAAAGATACTTCTCCATGTCAACTATTGGAGAACAGGACATGATCTGCTGGAGGTGTCAGCTCCTTGGTCCTGGTGGAGACAGGAGGCAACGGATTTTTATTCCGTTTCAGTACCTGCCCGAGTAGGATCAGATCTAGCAATGCAACACCGTGAGAAAGTGTGTTTCTGGGCTGCCACTGGGTTCCAAGAGCTGTTTAATTAGAGGAAAAGGAAGGTGACTGTGTGTCCTTCTGCCTGATGCGTAAGGTCACTGTTGGCAGAAGGAGAGGAGAGGACTGGAGAGCTGCAGCTTTCTACTGAAGCCTGCCACTGTCACCACTGGGACCTACTAATGGAGAGGCAAAACTTAGTGCTTGTTTAATTCCCCCTAAAATTAACACAGACCCAGGGACTAGGTTGACCAAGCCAGGACACAAACGATGAGCTGTATAACTACACAGACAATTCATAATAAAAACAGGATGAAAAACCGGGAGAGGGGTGTCCTATTGGCCTCCTGCTATTCAGAATAAAGGCTTAGGAAAGTATTAGGAAAGCAGCGGCGGCAGCTACATTTATAGGTGAGCCCTTTGTATCACCTACACCCACCTGACCCTGAAACAGGCCCCACAGATGGCCACCAGAGCCGGTTCCTCTCCTGAGAAAGAAAGGATCACTGCACTAGGGAAGTGAGGCCCAACCTCTCTCTCACCTAGGAAGTCTTTGCTCCCCAGTGGGACTTCCTCGGGACCTGAAGGTGGAAGAGGTTTAGAAGGCCTGTCTTGGGTCACCCTTGGTGATGGACATTGGCAAGACCTTTCAATTCATGCCAGCAGGGCTCCCAGTTGGGAGGAGAAAGCCAAACAGAAACAGCAAAGAAGCCCCCCTCTACCCCTCAGCTGCGGGTCATATAAATCAGGTTGCATGGGAATTCAGTGAGAGCTCCAAGACCCTGAACAGCTGCTGAGATGATATTTCCTCTGGCCTGGCTCTCCTGGAGAGGGCACTTCTTCTGGCTTCCAGATTTATTTGTTTTATTTACCTATTTTATTAGCTTTATAAGCCACCCAACTCCACCCAATACCAAATTTAAAGTGAAACAATTCTCCAAATAGGAAAAAAATACCTATCTGGAGGACTTGCACAGCAGGCTTGGTTCTTTGGCTCGGTTTTCTCCTTAAACACACCTTCACTCAAATTCTGTTGTTAGAGTTTCCTCGGTCCAGACTGTTCATCCCATGCTTCTGGATTCTTCTGACCTTCCCTATCCGAAGAGGCCAGTCAAGGAGAAAGCTTGGAGCACTGCTGGTCCAGCCTGAAGCCCCAGCTGGGTTCAAATTCCTGGGCTGAATTCCCCCTTTTCTTCCCCACTGCCAAAATTGGTGGGAAAGGATTGTTGAGCGGCTCGAGCCATTGTCAACCTGCTTCAAGGCAACACTCTTAGTCCTAAAAACCACCAAGGACATCGAGCCAAGGGGACACTCACCAGAGAAGGCAGCGGCAACCCTTGCAGTCCATTAGGAAGGTAAGCCAGCCAGAGGTGTCTGAAGAAGAGCAGCTCAGCCTCAAGAGACCGAGGGAGGGCTCCTCTCCCAGGACCAGCAACCTGGATTTCATTCAGGTGCTTTAATGTCTCCTTTTGTAGGAATGATTAGCGGCCTTTCTCTTACAGTGCTGCTTGCTTCCTTAAAAAAATGTGCTATTGATAGCTTGTCAATTTCTATTCAAAAGCCCGAGGTGAGCCAGGCAGGGAGGGGAGGACAGCCACAAGTTTGGATAAACATGACTTGAAAATCTTGACTGCCCACAAATTGACAGAACAGGGACAGGTGGTGGGGCAAGGGAAGTTCTTTCAGATGGAGGAGGGGCAGGCCAATGGGGAGCAGGGGGGCTACAGACATGGCCTGAAAATGAAGCCTCTTCCCCAGACCAAGATCCACGCTGGCTACTCAACTAGTGTCATATGGACAACGCACACAAGAGACCTGCTGGATTCATGAGTTGCCAAACACACACCCTCTCGACCGGGGGAATCCGCCTTCTGTTTTGGGAGCCATTGAGGAAGCAAAAAGCGAATCATTTCACTGAGAGGACACGAGTTACCCAACTAATGAATCTGGCAGATCATGGAAGATTGGCACAATCTTTACTCTGCTCCCTAAACCAGCTGAAGCCCCACCAACGCCAACGCCAGAGCACCTCCGGCGCTTACACATCATTAATACTTTGCGTCTATATTTTTATTCTTATTAGTGTGGAATAACAAAACTAATTTACAAAAGGGCCCCAAGGCCAAAGCAAGGCAAACTGACCCAGCTTCCTTGGGAAAGGAGTCAAGAGTCCATTCCAGCCAGGAACCCCCTTGGAAAGGCCTCTCCACCCCCCACTTTTTTGGCCAGGGAGAATGATGCTCGAAGCAGTGGGCTGAGAGAGGGGAGGGCTGTTCTCCTCACATAGCACCTTTCTGGAGCATTGCCAGCCATTGAAGGCGGGATGGCAGGCATTGTGTTTCATGGTGGGAAGCTAGAGAGCAGCAGGAAGAAAGGAGAAGGACAGGGGGTGGCCTGGCGCTCTCTCACCCTCCAGGCCAACGTCTGGAGGGATTTTCTCCCTCCAAGAGGCGAGAACTTGATTACATCCAGTTAGCTGCACGCTAAACTGATTAGGTAAGTGCCAGGCAAAGGAATCAGGTTAGCCCGAGGAGAGGAACATCCCGAGAGCCTCCACTAAGGAGAGCAGGGCTGGGGCTGGAGCCAGGGCCAATGAACCCACAGGTCCAACACCAGGCCAGTCTGCTGCTACCCACATTACAGGCAGGCAGTGCCCGGCAGGGCCGCCCCACAGAAACAAAAGGGGGAGTTGCCACCTCCTTGCTCATGTCAAGACGCAGAAACAAACCTCTGGTGACACAAATGAGGGGCTGCTGAGAACCCCTCACTCTGGCTCACAGAAGGCCCATCACCCCCGGAGATCAGAGATGCCCACTTTGGCTTCCAGCAGCTAGCCTGCTTCTGGGGCCGGGGATGGGAGCTGAGCTTCAGAGCCAGAGCCAGCCTCTGGAAGAGAAGGGAGGCGAGGAGAGCAGGGAGGGCTGGAAACCAGGAGTGCAGCAGGCCAAAGCCCGGAAGACGACGTGTCTGGGGAGCAAAGCTGCCGCTTAGATTTATCGCAGGTGGTGCCCGATTGTTCATACTAAAGCCATTACGGGATGATTAGAGAAAAAGGTGAAGCTCTGAGTCCAGGGAAAATCAATACAAACGTCTGGGGAGCAAAGCTGCCGCTTAGATTTATCGCAGGTGGTGCCCGATTGTTCATACTAAAGCCATTACGGGATGATTAGAGAAAAAGGTGAAGCTCTGAGTCCAGGGAAAATCAATACAAACGTCTGGAGCAATTCTGCCACACCAGTGAAAGGACTGTAGGCGGGGTAGGGGGTGGGGGGGAAGAGCAAGCTGCAGCCAGACCCAGCAGATGAGGGAGAGGGTTGCCCTCTGATGGCCGGCAAGGCCTCAGGGGGCATGGGCGAGGAGCAGCAAGGGCCTCAGCAGGCATGGGCAAGGAGTGGCGCCTGCTGGGTTGAAGCCTACCCCCAGGAGCACTTGCCCCATGGCCCCCCTGCCGCCTCACCTTGTACAGCTTCAAGCTAGCCTCGTGCCTGGAATTGCCGGTGTGAAGGCGCAGCTTCTCCAGGCTGTTGGTGTAATAGTCACAGGCGTTGCACTTCAAGTGCACCGGGTTCCCGGTTGCCACGCACTTGAGGCGCCACTCATTGGCCTTTCCGCCCTCCCTGATGTGCGCCACCAGCTGGTACTTCTGCAGGTGCTTGTCAGTCTTGCAGTGCAGCTGGAAGTTGGCTTTGAGCTGTGTGCTGTAATGGCACAGCCGGCACTGGTAGGTCTCCCCCATGGCCGCCTTCCACTCCTCCTCGGGCAGGGCCCGCTCCGTATTCAAGTGCAGCCCCAGAAGTTCCAAGGTGTCGGTGGTGAACTTGTTGCACACGGCGCACTGGAACAGCTTCAGTGAAGGGTCACTGGTCTGGACAAAGGTCTCCCCCAGGTTCATGAGCTCCTCGGACACCAGCTGCCCTCCCCCGAGCCGTGGGTCCAGAGGGATCTCTCCCCCCCCTGTGCAGAGAGAGAGAAGAACGGTAGTCAGAGAAAGACTCCCCTGGCCAACTGCCCACTTCCAGGGGACCCTGGGCTCTTGGCTTGAGTCCAGGAGCCTGGCCCAGCTGGAACATGGCTGGGTAGCCCCCCATGTGGCTCTCCCACCCACCACAGTGTAACCCATGAGCTCATGAAACGCACACCTGCCCCACCCAGCCAGAACTTTGTTGGGCTGCAAGCTCTCTGAATTCCATGAGGCTGAGGGGAAGCAAAGGCTTGGGCTCAGGAGCCGAGACTCTGCTGGCTTCTCTCTAATTGGGGCAGGGCGATAGAGTTTCCAAAGGGCACAAATTAACGTCAAATCAGAATAGCTCGAGTCATTTCAAAAATACCAAGGAGCTGCATAGCACTTTCAGACTAGTTAAGGTAGCAGCAAAGTGTCACCATCTCTTCTTGCGTTCCTCTTGCGTGCCCCAGGTTGCCTGTTAGCATTCCACCCTGTTATTCAGGGCTATTCAGCATCTCCTGTGGCCACGGCCCACAAAAACCCGCCACATGCTACAGGATGCCTGCTGTTTTGTTCTGGTGATCACGGTAACATCCCCACATCTCTTCAATTCCAATCAATAGCATTTGTTTACTATATAGTTTCTGTTTTGGTTTTTATTCTATTCCCATCTAACAAAGATCATAGTAGATTAAACACAAGATGAAGCACTTTGCAATTTTGTTCCTCAAACGTATTCTCATTGCTTTTGGGACAGGTATCAAGGCATAAATTAGAACTGTAATTCCTAATGGTGAAATCCATTGTGGTTTGCCACCGGTTCGCTGCCTGCACATGTGCAATGCACACCAAATGCATGCTGTGTGCGCATGCACAGCATGCACCAAATTCAGGCTGTGCAGACGCTCATGCACAGTGCGCGCCAAATGTGCACTTTGCACGGAAAAAGGACACTTGACAAGTGGAATTAGAATAGCGAGGGGGGGAACAGCTGTGCTGGGCTATTTAGATTCACCAGAAAGCAGGATTTCTTAGCTTATCATCGGAAATACCGGTTCAGACCAACCAGTAGCTTTCTTTTTTTTTACTACCAGTTCCCTGAACTGATGCAAACCAGTAGGATTTCACCACTGATAATTCCCCAATTGTGGAAAATAGGTCTGCTACCGTCCATTGGTCAGAACCCACTTGAGTGCTGGACCTAGTTCTAGGCACCAGCAGAGAAATTCAAACTTCAAATTTCAAGAAGGGCAATGAGGACACTTAGAAGGAATTTCTAGAGCAAGAAGTGAGGAACTGGGAGTGCTCAGCCATAGGAGAAAGTGTCCAAGTGGACATAGCAGCGTTCACCAAACTCTAAAGAGACATCAGTTCCTTCCACCCCACAGCAAAAGCAGGGAAGGGTAGTCTTATGGTGACAAGTTGCAGCTGAACATTAGGTGAAAAACTTTGGCTAAGAGCAGTTTGAGGGCGGACCACATCCCCAAGGAAAGGGGTAAGGAGCACCTGGGTGGCTGCTGTTGCTATGGCTTTAATCCTGATACCTAGATGAAACCCCTTTCCCAAACTGGAGTTGGGCCAAGGCGATGAGAGAGCCCGGGGCACCCCTGGGCTCTCCCACACCCCCAGCCAGCCTGTTCTCCAGAGAGGAGGATGGAAAGCAAATGGGGAGGTTCTCCCCGCAGCCTGAGCAGCTTCATCTTCACAGCCCAGATTTCAGAACTGCATGTCCACAGAAAACACCATCTGTGGTACTACACAATTTGCATAGGAAAACGACACCACTGGTCCTTCAAGGGACACTCCGTCTCTTCTGAAGCAGTAAAATCTCTTAATCTAAAAGTTTCAACAAAAGTCTTTGCCACACGCACAATGACAAATGTGCACGTTTTTCTAGCCATGAAATTAAAGAACTCTGACAAGCTCTTTAATTAGGAGAACTTTCACTCAAGTCTACCAAAAGCACTTGAAACAAGTGCGTCTCAAGCTGGATCCCCAGCCTTCCCATGACCAGTCATCACTCTTAATTACAATACTAAAATGCAGGCATTGGCAATAATGTTTTCCTGCTAAGGAACTGGCTCTCTTATACATGGGAGAAGCCCACCCTCTTAAACCTGCAGAAGACCTGCTGCTGCTCCCTCCCCTCTTGGGCCACAGCAGAACTTCCCCCCTCTCCCTGATTCTGGAGGGCCAAGCAGCCTGAAAAGTCCAGGCCAAGCAAGTCTGCCTCCCCCGTCACAGCAGGGAGAGTGGCCAAAAGGGTGACCGAGTGGATGCTGACAACTCTGAGCACTAAGAAATGAAGCCAGGTGAAGCTGGCAATTAGGTGCAGCCCGTCCACTGCCTTTCTGGATTTCCAGAAGACCCTTACCCCTCTCATCGAGACCTCTACTGGCACAAACTTAGAAGGGTCTTGTGCTTTTGGCTTACAGTAAGAGACTGCATACAGAGGAAGCCTTGTCTTCTTCTCCCCTAATCCCAGCAGCCTTCAGGCATGCCCGCTACCCCAGAGCGGAGGGGAACTGAGGAGCAGAAGGGCCTTGTCACCATCCCATACCCACCCAGGCCACTTCCTACTGAGGAGAGGTGCTGCTAGGAGGGCTGGACAGAAAGACAGCCCCTTCCTCTCCCATTACACCAAAAAAACACCTGGACATCTCACCTAGGGATGGGGCCACTGAGGCCACGGTGTTGGTTGGCTCCACCTGGAAATTGTTGCCTGTCAGGAACTGCGCCTCGGAGGCTGGGCTCTTCTCCATCTTCAGGTTCTGGGCCAGGTAGTACTGGTAGAGCTCAGCTTCGGTGGGCAGGCTGCCCAGGCCCAGGTGGTGGCTAGGCTGCACCTGGCTCATGTTCTGCTGAAGCAGCACCATGTTGTGCATGTGCTTCTCGCTGGTCATGTGGATGCGGAGGTTCCTGGCGACATTGGTCTCATAGTCACACACTTCACATCGCCAGGTAGGTTTACTTTTTGGTTTGGTGGGGGAGGGGGCCCCACAGCCACTACCAATACTGGTGGTGGCTGCCGTGGTCACGGCCACAGCTCCCGCAGCATGGCTGAAGCCTTGCTCCCCACTGCCGTTCTGCAGGTTCTGCATGTTGTTGAGATGCTTGTCCGACTGCATGTGGATGCTGAGGTTGCCTTTGGTCGTGGTTGAGTAGTTACAGACCTCACAGCGGAAAGGCTTGTAGCCGCAGGTGTAGCTCTCGCCTCGAGCGAGCCGAGGGTGTAGCTGCCCCGACTGGCAGAAGGCGCAGGTCCCTCCTGGCTCGGGGTGCTTCTCCTTCATGTGAGCCTCCAGCGTCTGCTGATACTTATAGTGCCAGTTGCACTTGGGGCACTTGAGGGTCTTGCAGGAGTTGCGGGAGTGCATCATGGTCATGTGGCCCCCAAGGGAGCGTGAGGACCCCAGGACGGTGTCACACTTGGGGCACTCCACCCCTCCCCCCAAGGGGCACTCCTCACCCCCCAGCTCACAGAGGGGTCCTTCGTGCTGGTGGTGGGAGGCGCAGAGCCCGTCCTCCCCTTCAAGGCTCTCACTTGGTTCCGGGGCCGGGGCATCATCTCTGTTTGCACTTTCCTCACCTACGTCTGGCCTCTGGCTGCCCTCACTATTAAAGCTCAAACAACTCCTCCTGTTTGCACCATCAAAGACAAAGGAAGAAGCAGAAGAAGCCAAGCCCGTCGACACCGCCTGAAGCACATTAGGCATTAAGGGAGATACGCTTTGGTTTGAGAGAGTAAGATCCTTCAGGCTGCTGTCACTGCTTGCCACCAACTCGGGCTCAGCAGTGGCAGGAAGTTTCTCTTCTGGATCCTGCCCCAGCCTGTGTGGAAACAGCCCTTTGCCATCCCCGCCAGCCCCTTCCTCCTCCTCCTCCTCCCCAGCCAATTCCACCTTCGCCAAGAGGCTGCCCTGCACATCACTGCCGGCCCTCCCTGGGCCTTTCCCTTCAGAGGAGGCAGAAGGGCTGGAACTGGGGGCAGCCAGGGGAACTGAGGTAATTGGGGTCTTCAGAGCTGAGCTCGTCAGCCCCCCCAGGTTTAAGAGGACCCCCGGGGCTAAGAGGTCTGCTGTCTGGGGCTGGTCACTTGCACTGGCAACCCCAGTCTGGGAGCCCCCCTCCCCTTCCATGCGAATCCCACTGAATTTGCCATAGAAACTGTGTCCGGGGCTTATGAGGTCAGTTGCGGAAACTAAAGGGTGTGAAAAGTTTTTGTTTTTTGGTTCCAGAAAGCTTACAAGGGGCTCCTTGTCTTTGCCTATCCCTTGGATGATTGCGGAGATGTTCTTATGGCTAAGAATTTTCCGCTCCTCCTCGCTCAGAGTTATCCGATGATCGTGCACTGCGTGGGTCACAAACGAGCGGACAAAGCCGAAGGAGAGCTTGCACAGGAAACACATCTGGATGGGCTTCCTCTTCCCGTAGAGTACAAAGCTATCAAATTTGGACATGTCCACATTGTTGGGAACATCTTTGGATACGCAGGAACTTTTGGCAGAACCGTCACTGTTCAGGTAATCCCTGTTGCTTCTGTGGCGCACATCAAAGACACGGAAGCTGTGCAGGATGGGGCTGACCCCCATCAGGGCGGAGGGACTGGAAAAGGCCTCATCTGAGCCCTCAAACCACTTCCCAAAGGAGGAGGCAATGTGGAAAGTGTTGATGATCTGCGGATAGACTTGGGACTCAGATGCAGCTGACTTGGCTCCTGTGATGGCGAGAGCAGAGTTCGCCAGCAGGGGTGGGAGCCCCCCACCGCCTTGGCTCAGCTGACTGAGGCTTTCTACAATGTATGCTGAGCCGTCTGGTTGGTAGACGATCTCTCCGGCCAGGTTCTCGATATCACTCTCCTCCTCCTCGTCCTCGTCCTCGCCGGTGTCACTCCTGCAGTCCTCTTGTGGGGGGAGCAAAGGATGGGCACTGGGACAGGGGGGCTCCATATAGGTCTGTAAACTGGCAAACGAGGCTGTGAAGTTGTTACAGCTGACCTCCTTGCTGTTGGGCTCAGGGCTGCAAGCAGAGGCTGCTGCACTTCCTGGTGAGCGCTCACAGAAGGAAGCCTGCTCATTGCCTAGCTGGCCTGCTGCGGTGGATTCTGTGTCATCGGGTGCGGTGGGGAGGTGGGGAGCACTGCCAAACTCATTCCACTGCTGGTGCTGAGGCCCAGCACCCCCAAGGTCCTTGCCCAGGATGACCGGCAAATCACAGCCTTCCATCGTCAGCCCTGCAGCCAGGGTTCATCGCACCTGGCACGGCCGGGACCTAAAAGTGTGCAGGGGGAGAGACAAAGAAAGAAGCTTGTCAGCCAGGCCTGGGTACTCCATGCACTCAGCCCATCTTGCCCCCAAAAGCAACTTGTCTGCCCCACTGCCATCTCTTGGCAGGAGTTCACCAGGGAGCCAGAAAAGAAGGGCACAGAAGAAAGCGGACAGTCTCCGTTTCCTGCAAGAAGCCCTCACCCCTCCTTCAGAGCCTCTCGAGGGTTAATTCAAGAATGTCTCTAAGCTGATGGTCGGGAGACCATCCATTCAGTGATTCTCTCATCCAGCAAGAGTTTCCTCCTTCTCACACCAAGGGTGTGTGTGTCTAAAAGGTTCTTCTGAAATCCACAGCCCTGACTAGCCCCATGATGCCTATTGAGTCCATTCTCAGGCACCTTCAGCCATGCAGATATCCAAGGAAGAGCTACCCACTCCGATTTGAGCTCTGCAGGACAGGTGAAGCCTCCCAGGACCAGCCCTTTATTTATTAATTTAATTTAATTTAATTTAATTTATACCCCGCCC
>JAHWGE010482666.1:0-10178 GCA_019457695.2 Chrysopelea ornata
ACCTTAGAAAGGATGGAAGGCTGAGTCAACCTTGAGCTCTGGTGAGTTTCGAACTTGCAGATTACAGTAATTGCAAGCAGCTGTGTTAATAACAGACTTGCCTTAGTCTGCTGTGCCACCAGAGCTTTCCATAAACTTTACACCCAAACGTTTATCTTCACTGGCTGAACCGGGTCTCTTTTACATAACAGAGTTCCTTCTTCTTTTCTAATGAAAACCCACTTACCATTATTTGCTATATAAGATAATCTCTTCAAATATATTTAGCTTGTTGTGGTAGAGAAAATTGCCACCTATTATTCAACTCAGCAACTTTAGTTAGCCAAGTTATTGACAATCATATACATGCTCACTGTTAAAATACAAATTTGAACTAATGAACGGTTATTATACAAAAGGGTAAAATCTTCATTGATATTAAAAATTAAAAACTAAATACTAAATCCTGGGCAGTAAAAACTGTAGTATCCTGTTTCCTGCACCATACTCAATAATAGTTTGTAAATGTGTCACATGAACACTACATGTGTAAATTTTTCTTTATCTATTCACAGTGAAACTGGAGGATTTTCAGTCTGCAGTCACATACTTTGAAAAGGCTCTAGAGAAGGCCAAACGTATCCACAATGATGCAGCTCAGCAGGCAATCATCATTGTAAGTAATACGAAGATGGAGTGTGGGAAAAAAATTGCAAGAAGGATTAGGACCAATGATTTCTTTTCATGATAAATTGATAAGATAATCTGGAACTTCCCAAAGTGCAGCTTATGGCTGCTCTGAGTTTGAGAAAGTAAAATAGTACAGGATATTGATGCCCCTGTTTGGGAAGATAGTAAACCTAGGAGGCATGAAAAAAAACTATTATGAAAGCAAAAACATCCTTCCATTGTGGTACAATACCTTTGATTGTAAAAATAGAAGGAAATACAGTACTAGCTTTAAAGCGAATTAGTTATACAGCTAGTCTTCGAATTACAACAGTTTGTTTAATGACCTTTCAAAGTTAGAACGGCACTGAAAAAAGTGAATTAAGTTCATTTTTCACACTTACGACTGTTCCAGCATCTCCATGTGGTTTACATTCGGTTCTTAACTGTAAATATTGAAAACTGGATCATATTTCTGATTGTTGCAAAATCCTGAGATTATGTGGTCACCTTTTCTGACTGGTTGTCAAGCAAAGTCAACGTGGAAGCCAGATTTACTTAATAACTGGGTTACTAATTTAACAACTGCAATGATTCCTTAACAAATGTGGCAACAATAGTCATAAAATGTGGCAAAACTCGCATAACAAATTTCTCACTTAGTAACATAAATTTTGGGCTCAATTGTGGTTGTAAATTGAGGACTACTTGTATTTGGGGGAAAAGTAATATTTAACTGGCAAAACTAAATAAAATATTGGGATATACAGGTAGATAAGAAGTGCTTTCATTGATTGCTTGTACCTTTCTTGAAATTGCTGGCTGGCTATTGATGGAGAACTTAACAGATCTCTTCTTTTGTTCTAAAAAGTCTGGGACTTCTGTTTGTCAAGAGCGCCTACTTTTTCCTTCGATTTCTGATCATCTGCTGCACAAGTTACTGAATCCAACAATTAATTGTTTTCTCAGTTTACCATTCATAGGCCCATCAGAATCTTTTGACACCTTTCTGATGACCGGAAGGTTCTAGATAACTAGGTTTTAATTATATATGTGAGTTTCCTTGTGTCACTGTCTTTAAAGAAACAAAAGAGGGTTCCAACTCCAATTCCTCTGCTTTTCCTAAGTTCCTAAGGTTAATCGTATTTTACAAGTACACATACCATATTTTTTGGAGTATAAGACACACCTTTCCCCCCCTTAAAAGAGGCTGAAAAATTGGGTGCATCTTATATTCTGAATGTAGCTTCACCCACCCACTGGCCCCCACTCCTCAGCCTCCACACATCCTCTTCCTGGCTGAGAGATTGCCACAGAAAATGGCGTGTGTTTTTGGGCTTCATGCCTCACATTTTCAGCCTCCAAATGCTCCATTTGAGAGACATTCAAGGCTGCAGGAATTGCCAAAGGACATCACTGCCAATTGCAACCTCCATACATTGTGTTTTCGGCTTCTACCCATCATGTTTTCGGCCTCTGCACGCTCCATTTTTGGCCTCTGTGGGTCATGATTTTGGGCAGTGATCAGCGGCAATTTGCTTTGGTGAACCCTGCAGTCTTGAACGGCTCTCAAACGGAGCATTTGGAGACTTAAAACGTGAGATGTGGAGCTCAAAATGGCAGCCCAGAACAGCTACTGCCTTGTCTACCACTTCTACGCTTCACCTGCTTTACTACTTGAGCTCCCTCCAATGATCAGCTGTACTTTTGAAGCTGCTTTTCAACCCTAATGAGCATGCATTCACAACCAGCAAATTAATGTGCTGAAGCTGACCAGGCTAAGGATGCTAGCTGAATACCTGGTAGGCAGAGGCAGAATTTTTTTTCCTATTTTTCTCCCCAAAAACTAGGGTGCGTCTTATGCTCCGGTGCATCTTATATTCTGAAAAATACGGTATTTATGATGTTGCTTCAATGTATAAATTGCACACTAATGAAACTAAATGTGCAAGGAGAATATCTCCTAAAACTTTTCTGAAGATTTATATAGCATTCAGACTATATTTTTTACCAGGCTCTGGATGAAGCCAACAAAGGGTTTATCAAAGAGTTGAAAGAAGAACAGAGACTTGAGAGGATGCGTGAATTGAAAGGTTGGTGTATGTACCAAGTTGATTACAGAATATTCCAGGCAAACATATTTTGCCAGGGTTCCATTCCTTCTTTCCTGGTTTTGTGGTAGGGTAACAGAAGCCAGCTTGATGGTCCTTCAGTTATGAGGGTACCATAAGGATTGATATTCTCCCCCCCCCCCACATACCTACTGCTGGCTATTTAATATCTGCAAGAAATCACTGTCATCCAACAATTTTAGATGTGGTGGCATTAATCTACTAAGAATACTTTTGCTACCTTGAATTGTGGGGAAAACGCTGTTCAAGTTTTATCCTGGTGTCTGAAGGCTGTGAGAGTCCAGATGGAAGGCAACAGCTCAGATTTAACCTAAGCAAAATGGGTGTTGCTATTTGTACATTGGAATTCTCCTTAGGTGCCAAGTGGTATCCCTGTTAAACAGGCACTACTGCTCAGCTGTAGGTTTGTGACTGGGGGAGTTGTTCCAGACTCATGGCTTCTGCTTGAACGGCATGTAGAGGCATCTAGTTGGGAAAACTTTTAACCAAGTTTAGTTTATCCACCAACTGTTTTCTTACCTGGTATAGGCAGGACTAACAATAGTACATAATATTTTCACATACTACTATAATGTATTTGACATGGAACTCTGTTTAAATAACTATCCAGAAATTACAATTAATCGTGGTAAGGCACCTTGTGTCTTAATTGGCTCCCAATTTGGGAGCAAGTTGCACCTATATTGTGAGCTCTGTATTGATTACAGTCAAATAGGAAGTGTATGTGTTAATCTACAAGCTATGTATGACTTGGCTATGGGACTTTCTCCCTAACTGGATTTTGTATAACCTCTTAGATGTCGTAAGAAGGGCTTCCTTGTTGACCCATAGTTTTGGAATTTTGGGGTATGTTAGATGATACTGCTTCTCCATAATAATTATGGAATAGTTTCTCCCTACCCTACCCCCTCTATAGTAGGTTTTATTAAAAATTGAGGTTTTTTGAAGAGTTTTCAGTAACATCACTTGCATCTTCTGTTCTTAACATTTTCTCTTCTACTTTGCTTTTGGTTTTGTTTGGGTCATTAGATCTTAGCCATATTTCCATTGCATAGCCTTTCTGAGATGACCAAGAGTCAGCTCAGGGTTATAGAATAGATCATCCTATTCAACATATGATTTCAAAACTGAATAAAAAGTGCCATGTTCCAAATTTTAAATCTAGAAACTTCGATATTAAAACAAGATTGCGTAAGTACTGTTTGTAGCACACTACCTGTGGTCTCCTAGGAAAATAAAAAGCAACGAGAATGTGATAGCCATCAATTTAGTCATAAAGAATGCTATTTTTTTGAGCTGTATTTTGTAACAGACATAGAAAAAAGAGGCAATAGTCAGTAGTATTTCAGAATGTTCAGGGATCAAAATTAATTAAAAGAGGTAATACACTATTAATCTTATTGTGTTGAACAGAAAATGAAGGATAAAATGTGCAAGTAGGCAGTTTTAATTAAAAGTACAAAATCTCTGATAAGTCTCTATTACCTGCATTTATAAATAAACACTACAAATGTATTGAATACATAATAATCACATCTCGAAAAACCATGGGCAACATTAAATGTTGGAATGCAATGATTTTGGATTCTGTATTAAAAGTGAATGAATAAGCATTGCAGTTGCACAGAAAAGCTTGCCCTGTAGGTGGTAGTATCTCTCCAGTCTCTTATTCTTGGTTGGTAGGTGGCACTGCATTTTTCTCTTCATTACTTTTCTAGAATGACTATCTGAGGATTGTTATCTTTCTATTCCTGATAAGTCAGGAATCTACATATCCTTATGCCCACTGTCATAAAGCAGTTGCATTATAGCAAGGCATTGTAGGGGAAAGCACAAAATAATATAGCTGCCCTCAAAGTTCTGAATAGGAAATCAAAAGCCATCCATTTGTGTTCCCTTTTCAATTGGACTCACTTTTTTGGGGTTTTCCTTGCTTCATCTTGCCTTTCCCATAGTTGTAAAATGGAAATATGGCTGAGAAATCATAAACCTGAGTATATAAATGGATATAAATATTGAAATTCTATTATTTTCCAGAGTTAGAAGATGAAGAGGAGGAGGAAGAAGAGTTGGAGGAGGAAGTGCTCAAGAAAGATGCAGATGATACAGAAAAAACGGAGGAAACTGAAAAACCTGAATCTGAAGAAGTGAAAGAGGTATTACCCCAAGAAAGAGAAGAGATGCCTGTGCGTGAGAATGAGGAGATACAACAGATGGAGGGCAAACCAGATCAAGGGGAAACTGAAAAGAAAGGAGAGGAACAAGAACAGGAACAGGAACAGGAACAGGAAAAGAAACAGGAACAAGAACAGGAACAGGAACAGGAAAAGAAACAGGAACAGGAACAGGAACAGGAACAGGAAAAGAAACAGGAACAGGAACAGGAAGAAACTGGGGGGGAATCTGAGAAAGAATTAGAGCCTGACCCGGAAAAACCGACTGAAGAAGCTAAAGAATAAGACTGGTGAAAATAGCTTTTGGTTTGTAATTTAGGAACTGTCTTCTTGTGGTAATCCATTTTGCCTCACAATATTTTCTCCCCATATTATTGCTTGTGATGTTCAGACTACTAAATAAAACACAAATAAAATAATTATTAAGTGTATAATTTTATAAAGAGGTTGCAAGAATATAGGAACTATACTTCCATGTAGGACTCTTAAAAGTTTTAACTAATTCAAATAAAGATCAATAATTCTGAGCATATTTCATTTTACATTTTTATATTGCTTTTCAATGAATAGCTTAACTAATTAAAATTAATCTTAGCTGCAAGACCTCTAACTGATTGAAGGATTCTCAAATCAGTTCACATAAATCTGAACTTAGGCAAAAACAACAAGCATCTGCAGAATGAAATCTTTCAGTAGTAATAATTTTGGATATTAAGTTGCACAAGAGATCATGCTGTACAAGCAATTTAGATGTGAGTTCTACACAGATTTGGAATCTTCCTTCTGCAAAAGCTGAATCATATATTCAATACTTTTCTATGTGGAAGAGAAGATACTGGAAGGAATACATTTGTGAATGCATGCAAGTAAAATAAAAGCTATTCAGAATCTAATAGTAATAGACATCTGTATATGAAAATGCTGCTTGTCCGTATCATAATTCCTTGGTATGAATGGGGCAATTGTATTTTTCTGGGCACTCATACATAAGAAATTCAGGAAAGAAGTGAATTGTCCCAATCAAATTATTGTTGGGAATCAGCATTTTAGAAGTGGAGTTTTTTCTAGGTTAAGATAATCCAGAACATGTCTTTTAAACATATCCTTCTTGCCAATTTCAGAAATCTTGCCTTATCAATAACTTCCCTAAGCATAATAGTTTAGTATAATAGCTTTGAGAGTTAGATAAGTTGACTGGAGAGATAACTACCAGAATCTGCCATTGCCTATATTAGGCCTATGCAACATAGGCTGCTCAGGCTACGTGTGACCTACCAATGCAACCTGCTTATGCAATCCATGGGCATATTTTAAAAAGGTCAATAAAGTTAACACCACTGCCCTGAAATACATGCTGTTAACACCTCAGGCCTCATCACATCAACTACTTCCTTTGTCGCCTGCAATTATTTTTATTTTATCAATATGGTCCTTCTCCTTCTATGAATTATGCAGGCTTGTTCTGAATGCTAGTATCCCTTCCTTGAGTGGTCTTCAAAGGTGTATTGTTTTTAATTTTCAGTATTTCAGCAACATGTCTATGGAGATTCTCATTCATCCATGTCATGGTTGTCTCAAAGATGCTTTTTCAAAAAGTAACTGGACTTACTGGTACTTCGTTTTTCCTTAAATACGTTTTGCTTCTATCCAAGAAGTTTCTTCAGTTCTGACTGAATGGTGGAGAATGGAAGGATTTATATTCATCACAGTCATCAAGTCTAGATGACTGTGAGGAATATAAATAATTCCATTCTCCACCATTCAGACAGAAATTGAAGAAGCTCCTTCTTCAATGCGAAACAAAATGTCTTCAAGGTAAAACTAAAGAAAGTCCAGTTGCCTTTTGAAAAAGCACTTTGTAGACATTTCAGCAACAGCCCTACTGGGCAGCCAGTTCTGAGAGTTGCAAGTGACATATCAGCAGAGCATTCAAGCCCAGAAGGCTGGTCTATATAGAAAATAGGCATTCCATTTGATTGTTCCAGTAACAGTCCAACGGTCTCAAAAAACCCTCATCAAAGTTAAAGGGATTTCCAAGTAAGAAGGTAGAGGGCTTCAGATTCAGAAAAACTAATCTTTTCTAAACCTAAAGTATTGAACAGTTGGTGTTTCATCTGTTGGCTGAGATTTTTAGGACTTGTCTTTCGGGAAAATCTGAAGTCACAGGTTCCATGTGTGGAATATGTAGAATTTGGAGAGAATGCAGAACTGATAATTGTGTGATTATGTTCCTATATATAAACTACCCAATCTGTTTTCCATCCTTGCAAATCAATGCAACCTTGTAGCAGGCAAAAGTCCCAGCAAGGAAATGAGTTTTCTTAAAATGGTGATAGAGCCATGTGGCCAATGATTATGAGCAATATAATCCCAAACCTCGGAATGAAATCTTGCTGGGGTACATTGTAAAGCACTAGTGGTATTTTGCTTCTAAGGATTTCTTCATATCCCATTTCATCTTTTTCCTGACAACGAGCGTGTTTATTTTTTGTTGGGATGTTTGAGTTTATAGTCCAATGGTTATGTATTCTTACATTTTCTGTTTCACTTTGTTTTGTTAAGTTTCGGGAATTCACCACACTTTGCTTCCTTGTTCTTTAGTGACCTACACCTACACCTTTATTGACCAACTATATCTAGAGGCTTTTGTCAGCAGACTTTGCTCTTAGGAGTGGGGCTTATTTTTGTTCCTTTTGCGTCCTCTCTTGGAACTGAAAAATCCCTTCCCTCCGCTCAATTTTTTAAAAAATTCCTTTCAAAAATGCAATAGAATAAACAAAACGCGGAGCTGGGCAGGGCACAACCGCGCTATCACCCCTTGCTGCCCTGGGCGGGGTGAGGAGGATGGGGGGGAAAGCAGATGAGCAGGCCCAGAGCTTCGCCTTCCCGTCTCTGTTGTACCAGGCAGGGATGGGAGGGCGCGGCTTCCCCGTTTCCGTTCCCCTTTGTGCTTATAAAAACCGCTTCGAGCGCGCTCGCTCCGCCTGAATGCAAAGAAGCCCGCCGGCGGTCTTGCAGCTGCCGAAGTTCCTGATTCCGGTACCTCGCCCCATCCGCTCGGTGGCGTTGCCATGGTGAGTTTGGGTGGTGTGAATTCTGCTACTCCCGGAGCAGTGTTTCTCAACCTTGCCAGCTTTAAAATGTATGGACTTCGCACATTGTTGGGCGGTTTAATTAGAGCTGAAGTCCATATGTGTTAAAATTGTTTAAGCTTGAGAAACACTGCACTGGAAGATGCCACCTCCAAATACATTTTTTTGCAGGATGAATTACTGAACGGGTTGCTGTTTAGAGCGATTAATTTTTTTTTTATCTATTGATCCTTGGGCATGAAGAGCATAGGAAACTCGAGATTCAGTGAGTATAGCTAAGAAGCAGTCCTGCCCTGGTCCTTGCCTGAGTGCAATTTGTGCGAGATAACACAAGCTGTGAAACTTTGTTAAGAAGCAAGGGAGGTCCTGGATGTGCCCAGTCCTTATTCAGCCCTTTGAAACTTTCTGGATCTGGATGGTTCTTCCTCTGAGAGAGAAATGGAATAATCCATTCTTCACTTGTAATATGTATCTGATGGCATTTGGTTGCACACAAGCAAAGGTAACTGCTTTATCAGTTTCCTGCTTGGTGAAAATAGAAAACATGAACATAACTTGATTTGAATTTAAAGGGGAGAAAACATAAAGAGGTAATTGGAGGACAGGTATATTTCTTCTCAAGAAAGAAATCCAAATCCATATTGAGAATTCCATAATCACATCTTGCTTTACTCTCTCTCTATTCTGGCTGGCAGGCTTTATGTGTGATTTGTCTATTTGCAAGAGAATATATTTTTTATCCAGGATGGAACTTTTGTAGTGTTTGAATATTGCAAAAATATAGCCTTAATTTGCCCCTGGCGGGGGGGGGGGATTCAGTAATCACAAAATAAATTATCTTCAAACAGATTAAGTTGAATTGATGATTGATATGCTTCATCAGTTTCAGTTATTTTATAAACCAGGAGTGCTATGAAATCTGGAGTGAATGTACTCCACAAAAGCATACTCCAATCTGCGTCCAGGTGAGTGGACTTCAATTCCCCAAATTCTCAAAACTGGTTCTGCTGGCTGGACAGTTTAAAAACTCACATTCTGAAAAATAGTCAGTCATTTTATGTTGATGGAAGATTTTTTATTTTATGAGGAAAAATATTTTTTTAAAAGAACCAAGAACGCTTAGGAATTTACATTGAATTTATGTGTGTGGACTTTAGGCAAAAATTCATTCAGCTGATTTTTGAAATGTATACTGACATGGATTACGTAGAGCTTATATACTATTTTTACTAGAACTTTTGCCTCATTTTTATATTTATAAATACAAAGTAATTTACTACACACTAAATACAGTACATATTTTATTATCAGCCCTGCTGTAATTTCGTGATCTGGCACTCATGCCTAATTCTCTTCCCTCCCTCAGTGGAATTCAGAATAGATTATTAATGTCTCAAGTCTATGCATTTTCTGAATTTAGAGTAAGTGGTGTGCAGAAGAGTACTGCTATTTTGTGCACACATTTTCTCTCTTTCCACCCAGGGCTTATTGCTGCACAGATGCTGCACACTTTGTTTGACATTGCTTATATGGAGGGTTTTTTTATTCATGGCTGGCACAACTGGTGTGTATTTTGAACAATCTTGGTTTCCTGTTTCACATAAACAGTTAATCAGCTGTGCAAGCAAACAGTTGATATAAAAGAGGACTGCCTCTTTGTAAAGCTATGTAAAACTTATCAACTTTTTAGTGTTCTGCAGGGTTTCAAAACGTTGCAAGGAAAATGTTTACTTTCAAAACTTTCATAGGTTTTTTTTAAAGACCAACCTATATATGGTAATCCTTCATTTTATATTTGTAAAACATTAATTGCCCTTATTATACTTCAGGCAAACAAAAAAAATCTTGGCAAACTTCTTGGTGTCAAAAGTCAGAAAGTTTTTTAGGGAAATCCCATTAATTCTATGTGAAACCCCATCTCTAATTCCTTTTTGTTGGAAAACCAACATGATCTGATGGCAGACTCTTGATTTTGTTTTTCAGTTAAAACACAAGGCATTTCGGTCACATTCAATGAACACTCCAATAAATGGACAGCACAATGGTGCACAATGGTGCACTCCAATAGATGGACAGCACAATGGTTTAAAATTGCCAGTCGTGAGGAGAGTCAGTTGCTTTTGCTTTTGTAA
>JAHWGE010485832.1:0-14528 GCA_019457695.2 Chrysopelea ornata
CAGGCGGTCTCGTAGGTAACCTGGTCCGATGCCATGGAGCATGTATCCTATTAATATTTATCAAGGTCTCCATTAATTAGTTCTTGAAAAACCTCTTGATCTTTTCTCCAGAATTTTGGATCCTTCCATTTTGTGGCTTACTAAATAGAAGAGTTACAGATCTTCCATCAAAGTATGAAAGAAGGGCATTTTAAGAGACACCTGTAAAGCTCTATGCCAAAATAAGTAGGAATGTAGGTCAGAGTTGGAAATAAAAGTAGAAAAAGAACATAAGAAGGTGATAGAAAATGGAAATACCCCAAGGCAGTCTGCGTAATTTTAAATAAAAAAAAATAGAATTATGGCCCATTATAGATGTTTAATTTATCACCATATGAGCTTTTGGTGGACTATAGTTCATTCTGTTGGATTTGTGCTGTACTGTAATCGATGGTATGAGAATTAGTTTTGGAAGCTCATGAGAATGTTAAATAAATTAGAGCAATTCAGCCATTAGATTTATGAGCTTATTCTGACAATGTGCTTAACTGGGGTACTGGAGAAGATAGAGTTTTGTGGGGAAAACACCAGAAAGAGGCTAACTGACCTAGTCAGTAATTCTCAGGAACTTAGACTGAGCACCAAACCACTCAATTGTTGCACAGAGCTGAAGTAACCATCCAATTAGTAGGATTGTGGGAATCAAATAAGGGTATAGCTTGTTTACTGGGTCCTCTAAAAAAAAAGTTGGAAAAAGAGTCACTGAATAATCAAACTTCTCCTCTTCAGCCAAAGGACTGGATTAGCAGTTGTATGGTTTAGACTGACTGTGGAAACTGGACCAGTAAAGAGCTTACTGCATGTCCAGATTTTATGGACATTTTAGGCAAAATGACTACATGACAGGAGTGACATGCAGAACTGCATCTGAATTACTGATTGAGACTGGAGGGAAAGAGACAGTAAATTGCTCGGAGATACAGTGCCCTGGAAGAGTATTTTAAACTTATTCCAGAATTATTATTCTTGGAAATCTGTGGCAACCTGTTGAATTATCTCTAGGGGTTCCATTAGTTCAGGGCAAGTATTTACATAGCTGGAAAACCCAGGTGATTGGTGAGGAATTTTCTCTTCTCCACAGTGTGGATTCCAAGCATTACAGTAAGCAATTCAAAACACAAAGACGAAGAAACTGGGTTTGCTGAGAAAATGCGAGCAGAAGGCACAGCTCAGAGCAGCAGCGGGAAGCTGCATGGGCGGGAAGCTGCACGGGCTGGGCCACCGACTGGCAAGGCCTGGACTTGGCTGCCGGCCAGGCGAGATGGTTCTATTCCCTATGACTCATGCCGCTGTGAGTCACCCCCACGCGGCAGCCTTTTGGAGTATTAACAAACACTGGGTCGCTGGGCAACGGCAAACAAAATGAAGAGAGGGGAAAGGGAAAGAGGGGGGAGTTTCCCTGAGCCCCAGAAATGAGGGCCCTCTTTTGTGCTCCAGAGCCCCCTCCTTTGCCCTCTGCATGGAGGACTGTGCCTTGGCCATGGCTGCTTATTGACAAGAAGGGCCTGCCCCTCACGTCAGGAAATCAACAAGGAGCTCTCAGCGGAAGGGACTCCCTATGCTTCTGCGTATGCATGGTTCATTCCACAGCCTATTATTGCATGGTTGACCATATATGGCTGCTTATATTAAGGATTAGTTTTAATCCCTTTAATAGTACACCACCAGAACTTCCCTTCTATTGGCAGCTTGCCAGCTTGCTCCAGTAAATTCTGCAGATGGGCAGCTGCCTACAGTTTTGCTCCAGAGAGCATACTGAAGGGGTGGGGAGAGATTGCAGGGATCTTGCCCACAGGGTCTAGCTTTGGCTCATTGATAACAGCCACAAACTCAGCCAGCTCTGGCTGAGGAGGGAGGGAGGGAGGGAGCATCACCTTGTAGGATGTTCTGTCAAACCATTATTGCCATTAGCTCAGATATTGCACTTCTTCTGGTGATTTGGAGGAACAGGGCCGTGCAAGGAATCAGCACATTTGTCCTGTGGTTTGCAAGGATTAGGCAGGCTTTGAGGCAGCCCTGCTGGGATATAAGTGAGTCAGTCACCTCAGGCAGCGGATTTTGGGCGCCATCAAGAGCAACAGACAGATCTGAGCCACATAGCACAATCCTCTGGGATTTTTTTTTTCCCCTGTGCAAGCCCCTTGGAAATCCATGAGAGTAAAACTGATATGTTCCAGAGAGATTTATGAAGTGAAACTCCCTAGAATGCAAAGTTTTAACCCTCTGGAACTACATAAGATATACCCAGTCCCAGTCATTTGCAGGCACAGTAGACTCAGGGAAAATTTACTGTGCTGCTATCTGCTGGATTGGGTCTCTAATCCAGCTGCTTTAACAAAAGGCATAGGTGGCATCTCTTTTTGAAACAGCACACAAGGAAAGTCCATTAGAGCAAATTTCTTCCAATTTCATATTTGAATGATGGGTCATTTTCCCCAAAACTAGTCATGAGATGCGGGATATTCAACCTCTCCTGTTTGGAGAGGAAACAGTCAACCAGCCTCCAATAAGCCACATCCCTCTTCAGAGCTTTAGGCCCTACTCCAGGGGTTGGAGACCTTTCATGGCCCCATCAAGCGGGGTCAGATCCACAGATTTGGTCCAGGCTGTCTTGAGTGAAGTGATGTATGTGAGGAATACCCCTTGGCTTGGATTTTCCACCATGGCGCCACCATGTTTTGGGGTAATTTATAGGACACGTCTTGAAAGACTTTAGTTGGGCTTGCTGCATGGAGTCCCATCTTGCTGCCATGGTAGATCCACCGGTATTTGGAATAATGTATGCTGGTAAACTACTTCCGTTTTAGAGCTAGCCTTGGATTTGTGAGAGCATAGCTGTATTTTCATGTCCATTTGCATCACTTCCATTGGAAAATTTGGCATCAGTTGTATTCCAGCAGCAACAGGAGCAGGGCTCCCTTAGGAGGTATGCCATTCAAACACAGGGCTGTTGCCCAGAAAAACTGGCAATCTGAACAGACAGAGGGAGTGTCACGGATTTGGTGATAGCCTCTCTCTTGATTGTTTTTTGAAACTCTGTCTATTCTAGGCAGCTGATAAGCATCTTAATACCCGGAGGGGTCAAAGAATCTAAGGTTGCAGGCAAAGCCAATGACAAATAGTAAGACTGAGAGAGCCGCTGCCTGGCTTGCTGCCCTTTATAAGTCTCTAAGGAGCTAATACCAGCTACTTTTCATGTACTACGTACCTTGCTAACGTGCATGGTTATATAAAACTGAAAAGAAAATATTGCTTGTTAGTTACTGCTGATATGTTGCATATCCTTTGATGACTACACGCTAAAGAATGTTGTGCTAAAGGAAGGGCTTCTACTATCTAATTACATTACTGAGAAGTCTTACAAGCAATTATGTTAAAAAATAGTGTCATGCCCTTACAGGATGGTTATGGGGGGAAATTGGGAAATATATACATGTTAAAACTTTTCTCATGTTTTTCACTGTGAAAAATTGTTTATTCCTTATTTCTACGGGGGCATTCAGGCATCAGCTTCCCTGGGCTGCATTATTTGTATGGGAATCATCTAAAAGACTGTTCTTTTGTGTTATGCTGCTGTAAGTCTACTTTCATGTTAGTCACCATGACCTTATCTCATGGCTATCTGTAGTTTCTGTCAGTCTGCCTGATGGCTGAACAAGCTTGCTTCATCACCTCAGAAGTCTGGTGCAGTGGTAGGTTTCTACCAGTTCGCCCCGGTTCGGGCGAATCGGCAGTCGCGGTGAGAGGCTCTGCCCACCCACCCGGATGTCATCATGGACACTCTGCACATGCGCAGAAAATTCTTTGCATGTGCAGAGGCGCCGTGCACAAGTGCACACTCACAGTTCCAAACCAGTAGCAAAGGTAAGTCGAACCCACTACTGGTCTGGTGGCTACCGGCGGGGACTGAAATACTTTGCAGTCAGGGCCAAAGCACCCATATATATTGACAAGATGGAAACAGAAGAGAGGCTCCATTTTTGCAATGGACAGAGACAGGGTTTGATTGTGGGGCTCTGCACCACTACAAAAGGCTTAGAACTGGCAGTCTGGGGATCTGAGTTCAACTCTAATGTTTTTCTGGATAAAGTGTAACTTGGGCCATCTTTCTGACAAGGATCATTGTTACAAATGGATGTACGTGGTAAATTTGCATGCCCGCCGCTAATTGGTTGTTGTAGTGGTGGGAAAATTAAAGCACTGTCAGTGGCTGGTTTGCATGCCGGCGCTCTATAAAGAGAGAGGCTTGGTGGTTGCCGAGCCGTTTGTATTCTGTTTGTTGATCAAAAAAGAGCTGAAGGTTATTGATGTTCTCTTCCTTGCCTCGATATAACAATCATTGTTTCATGGCTTCCTCTGCTATTCCTACACACTGTTGAGGGCAACAATAACCTGTCCTCCATGGCTACTTTTGTTCAATATACCTAAAGAGGGCTTTCTCAATAATGGTGGCCTCCTGATATATTGCATGGCAACACTTGGCAATGAAGTCAGGTAGTTGTAGACCAAAGCATTTGGAGTTTGCCAAGCTGGAGTAGTCTTCATCTAACCTCCCTCCCCACCCAAAAAATTCTTCCATTGTAATTATAGCATAACATAGTGACTTGGTAACAGGCTAGGCATAGTGACTGTATTCTTTTATGTCTACATTTAGATACATGTAACTGTGTGAGTTACCTTTCTAGACCAGTTATAGACTAAATTGCCTATTATGTCACTTTTCTGATTAATTTTTCCTTATTTTGTATATTATAGCATTAAAACACCCACCCATCCATCTCTTTTGCTGTCATCTGGATTTTTGCACCCCAGATTTGCTAACCACATTCTTGATTGTCTCTACCAGCATGTGCACATTTCCAAGCCAGCTTGTAGAGCAGTCATATGAGCATTGCAAAGGTCTACTTTAGCAGCTTGAAAAGATATACTTTGTTTGTTTTTCTTGCGTATTGAAAAGCCTCTGTTTCCACTGTTTTGCACAGCCGTAGAATGGCACCCCAAATAAAGGCAGCTCATACTACCTCATACCAAAGTATTTGACAGCTATTCCTACAAAAAAAGTAGTAGTGATCAAATAGGGAGTTATAACATAATTTGGTTAGAGGGCCTCCAGTTTTGCTAATTGTGCATCTGGATTCATTTCCCAGCAGGTGTGATAATGGCACAGCAGGGAGGAAACCAATAGGGCCCATTTGGACAAGCCTTAGATATGCAGTCAGCAAAGGACATAAATTTAAAAGGGATAAGTCACCATACACAGGGATGTCCCCAGTGGTGGGCTGCTGCCAGTTAGGACAGTAGTTCCGAAGATCAGCTGGCCCTGCCCACCTGCCCCCGCCCTTTTGCCCCTGCCCTATCCTGTCCTATATTTCCTTCTTTCTGGCTCATCTGATTCGCATGGTACAGCTGATTTCCGCACCTCTGCTGTTCTACTTACCGGGGCTGCCATAGAAGGTAAGCAGCTGAACTTCAAATTGCTGTATTTTGAATGTTGCACGCATGTGCATGCACGTGCAAAACACACACTCACAGAATCGGTTGTTAAACTGGTTGCAGCCCACCACTGGATATGTCCCTGAAGGCCATTTGGAAATTTCAGCTGGTATGAAGCACGATGGCCTGTCTGCTTACAGGTAGATTCTGTTGCAGGAACTGTGCTTGTTAGCCATATTTTTCTCAAAATACGTAGTTCAAGGTGCAGGTGGTTTCCCATAAAGCTCTTTATGGCTTGAGAGTGGGGTATCTAAGAGACTGCCTCTCCCATGTTGATTCTATTTGCTCCAGGTGATACATAAAATCACTGCAGTACAAAAAAAGTGTAATACAAGATAATAACACCATAAAGAGGAACAGATAGTAATGGCATGTATTTTCTTCTAGCTGCTGAATCATCAGAACAGTGTTTTTCAACCCTGGCAACTTTAAGGTCTGTGGACTTCAACTCCTTGAATTCCTCAGCCAGCTTGCCAGCTGAGGAATTCTGGGAGTTGAAATCCACAGAGCTTAATGTCACCAAGGTCGAGTAATATTTCACCAGAGATTAGGTTCTGGCTATTCTCCAGATCAGGGGTCTCCAACCTTGGCAACTTTCAGACTGGAGGACTTCAACTCCCAGAATTCCCCAGCCAGCAAAGCTCCAGATGGCCTCAACAATGGGGGTATGGTCACCTTGGGGTAAGCTGAAGGAGGGGAACAGCCAATGAGAATGCCCACCTGTGTGCCTCCCCCATTATACTTCCCGATAGGTACCTTCCTATTGGTCTGGCTAATACAGACAGAATTTAATTGGGGGAGGCAGGCTTTAAAAGATTGATTTGTTCAAGGGAGAGACAATAATTGTTTAAATTTCAAGACTTTATAAGTAACAGGACAAAAATTAGAACTATTGAGTTTTTGGTCACACCATGCTCTTTCACATTCACTTGGTTCCCATATTCTCAAACAAGTAGCACAGCAACAAAAGAATTGGATAAACAAGGAGCAGAGGAATAGTGAGAAATATGGCTGAATCTGAAATTTTTATAACTTGTAATTCTGAATACTTACTGGGTAAATTTTATAAATCTATTAGTAAGAGATGATTCAGAACCTGAACTGATCAAAGATTGTCGGATTGAATAGACGCAAAATCCATTTTGAATATATTTATAAACATTGGTTTCCTTTGTAGTACAGCATACATACATCAATACATACTTACGTGTTTAAATACCTGTTTCTCAGAAAGGATCCATAAATTCATCAGACTCTCAAAGAGGTCTGTAAAACAAAAGAGATAAGAACCTCTGATCCAGTGGTTAAAGTGGTAGACTAAGAACAGGAAATCTGAGTTCTAATCCTCTTAGGTACCAAAGCCAATTGGAAGATCTTGACCAATTACTTTCTCTCAGCCCTCAGGAGAAGGCAAGAGCAAACTGTTTCTGAAAACACTGCCTAGAAAACCACAAGGACTTGTCTTCATAGTTCCCAGGAGTCATTTGTCTTAAAAGGAAAAAAAAATGCCCAGGACTTAGAGCCATATAAAGCTTTATAGATAGCAGTCAACACCTGGAATTGCATTTCATATTCACAGGACCCGAGAGTGCTTATTGAGGTTACCCTCCTATTTGAGGTGCAACAGACAGGAGCTTTAACAGGCATTCTCAGTGGATGCCCGTCTTTGTCCCTTAAGGTGAAGGTAACTCCCATTCTCATGGCCTTTAAAAAGCCCGTAAAAATGTGGCTTTTCTGGAAACCGGTGTACAGGACAGCCATTGGAATTTGGAGACAAAGTTTTACTAATGTTCAGTGTTGTCCATTCTCTAAAAATTTAGGCAAGAAATAAATCCTGTAAATAGATCCATTATTAGCTTTACTTCTAAACAACCTTCTTGATGTACATCAAAAAATGCTGTTGTTTTGACTCTCCAGCCACTGCATGTCTTAGTAATTGAAATAAACTTTGGCGAAAAACTTGATCCTTTCCAAGGGTACATCTCATGGCTCTCCTTCCTTGTAAATCATGAAGACGCTCTTCAGCACCCAAAGCCAACCAATCGTAGTGGTGGCCATCTTAGTTCAGCCCAAGCTTAAGATTCCACCAGAACATTGATTTTCTTGGGTCACTCTTTGTTTCTCAGTTGAGCAACCACAGCTTGGATTGCTGCATGCAAAAACCCGTCTGATCCCATAAAAGAGCGAAAAGACGCTTTCGTTCTTTCACCTTCCTATAATTAAAGGGTGGCAACTGACAGGCTGCTTTTCTCTTGGCCAGAGTCCCGCTTATTTGTTTAATCCTGCAACATGCTAGGGCAGAAAGAGAGGGCTCCCCCAGATCTGCCCTTGGGCATCAAAAGCATGGGAGGTGGAACTGCTCCCTTTCTCCTTCTTCTAGGGTTGCCTTCGTTGTTCTTTCACATCATATCCCAAGAAGGAATTAGTCTAGAAAAACCAAATCTGGGTTAGGCATGTCCTTTTCATAAGGGCTGTCTACAAGGAAGTGCCCTTGATCATAGCAGATTACTGTAATGATAGTAATTACTTGGCAGTTACATTAGTTCTTTTCATCACCCCAGATCCCAAAGCATTTACAAGCTCCAAGTGTTCACTTAAGTAAAACAGAAGGCTCCCCTCCCTCATGGGAAGAGGCTGCTCTTTATGAACCGATCTCTTGGCAAGGACCAGATCTAGCTGCCTCTATAGGGTTAAAAACAAGACCAAAGAAGATCCCTTCTGGCAAATGACCCAGAACTAACTTGTCTTGCTTGAGCCATAGAAAGTAGGATGTGCTCTGTTTTCAAATTATAAGCCGTTTCTAGCTAGAGACATGCCTGCTATATGTGCTATAGAAGTACATGCTCTAGCCTAGAGGATAAAGGTCACATAACATTCTCCAATCCATCCCACTACTTGGGGGAGACCATGGATAGCTAATGGTCGGAGCTTAATGCACAAGTTAGAGTGACGGCTAAGTAAACCAGCCCTAGGACTCATTATAATTATAGACATTATCGACTCTTAAGGTAAAACGAGGAATTACGTGAGGCTGCTCATAGACCAGTAAACAGACTAAATGAGTAAAGGCTGCTTGCGTTAGATGCAACAGGAAGCAACGAGATGACAAGAGAAAATGGAGCGGGATTTTGTTTCTTCCGAGGCGACAACCTCCTTCCACTTCCACTTGTCCTTTTGATTCTGCCAAACCCAACTTGGCTCTCGGGGGGGAAAGAGAAAGGTGCTTTTCTTTCTTCCCTCCCCAGCATTCCCAAAGAAGCTCCACCCTGCCAAATCATTACTAAATGGGTTTCATGCTTCAGGGCAGCCTGGCTACTTCCTGGGTGGCCACTTCCCCAGCAGGATGAAGGGTTGAAGAAAAAGCCCTTGTCCTCAATTTGCACCAATTTAGCAACCACCCAGGAAAGGAGAGAGAAGGAGAGGGGTACCTTCTGTGTGGACTAAAAAAATGACATGATTGGAGCTTTGCAGACAGAATTATGGTATGTGCATGTTTGTGTGTGTGTGTGTAAGAAAAAGAACACATTACGTTCCTATATTATGGCCCAAACACGTCCTGATATATATAACATGTCTTGGTTGACATAGACTTTGTTTCATTTTCAGCCAAGAACAGGAGCAGCTTAAAGTCATCTTCAGCAGTGGATTCCCCCTTCTCTTGATACATCTGTCTTGACACTATTGAGGATACATCACTAAAATCTCTCTCTCTCTCTCTCTCCCCTTCCCTCCCTCCCTCTCTCCCACTTTCAGGTTCAAAGCCACTGCCAGCCATTAATATTGAATTTAATTAAAATTATATACTGATTCTCTCATTATATAGAAACTCTGCTTATGAACTTGGCAGATAACTTAGTACTCTTCTCCCTGCTTCTACTCTAATTGGAGATGTGGTAGACCAAAGAGCATCTCTGTATCTTAACCACCAGTGCTCATCAGCCAGCCTGAAAAACAGCTGATGGGCCCTGTAAGGAAGTGTATTGAATTGGGAGAGCTCCTGCTTCCCTGCATGGGCTGCCAAGCACCTGTCAGATACTTTTCAGGCTACTTTTAAAAATGGGCTCAGTGTTGTTGCAAAAGACAGTCAACCCAATTTTAAAAATTCCTTAGAAAACAGTTGACAGGACATCAATCTCACACTGAGATTGATAGGAAGGTGAAGTAGGAAGGAACTCTTCCCTTGCTGTCAGTCAAATGCACTGATCAATGAGGTATGCAGTTCTTGGTTAAAGCAGGAGAACCTCTTGCTTTTGACAGGTGTAGCAATCTTCAAAACAGGCCTTCTTCCCCAGCCCACATTAAGAAGAGTGATTGACAGTAGTTTCTTCCACTCAGATGATGCTCAGTGAACGGGGAAGCAATGCTGAGAAAATCCATCAATTCCTTTTCTTAATTTATCCTGCTTTAACATTGTTAATTATCCTGCTTTAAGATTGCTAAGGACAATGCAGGTCATCAGCCTTGTTACTGAAGGTAGAATACAGCTCAGAATCAGGACACCAAATTTTTAATCCTCCAAATATTTCCCCCATCAAGAGGACTGATGGAAGGTTATAGTGATTCTCTTGATTAATGTTGTAATTAATTAAATGGGAAGGGTTAAGGACAATTTGCAGTAAACTCTCAGTTGGTTCCCCTACAGCACAGGTATCAAACTCCCCGCATCACATTGCCGTCATGTCACGTATTTCAACGTTTTTTTCCCTTCACAGAGCTGGGGTGGGTGTGGCCTGCACATAACGCCACTTTGACACCCCTGCCCTACAGCTTCTTTCCTTAAAAAAATGAATAATGTTGGATCCCCTTTAGAAGTCCCAATAAGTTTTTGTGGGTCTCATATGTCCACCAAGCCTTGTCTTTCCTATCCCAGAAACTGTTAAGTTCTATCATCCAACCACTACCTTACAGGGAGGTATGACATTTTACCCATTTTTGGCAGGAAATAAAACAGTGGTAAGCCACCAGTTAAAAAAAGGGAAAAAAAGGAATATACACCAGAAAGTTCAGTCCCTACCTACTCATGAGTTATGACTGAGTCACCATCTCACCTGTTGTGGTGCTCAACTTTCACTCGATGGGTTTAGCTGCTAAATATTGCTCAATCTTCATCAGCAAAACAATAGAAAAAGAGAAAGCAAGCTTAGGGTAACTAGGGAAGCAAACTGTGGGTGTTTCTCCTTAAGGGAATGCTTAACATTAGTTTCAGAAGCTTGGCAACTTTTTCAGGTGCCAGATGCAAAACCAAAAATTCCTGAGATCTTGCAAGTTTGTTCAATCTCATCCAAATTTCATGTGATTAAAAAGATAAAGCTTTGTAGGATTGCCTGTCTCTGATTCGATCTACACATCCCACCAGAACCATCAGGGTGGGCATGCTCCAGGTCCCATTTCTCCAGCAGTATCCTCTTATAGACCTAGGAGTCATACTTTCATTATGTAAGCTTGTTTAGAAATGCTAGCAAGGGAGAGTCTAGCAATTCCCACCCCACCCATCCTTCCCACCCAATTTAGATGGCCCTGACCTTGGTTTTTATGAGGCAAAAAATACCTGCCTGTTTCCCCCAGATATTTGAGTTAGAAAGTCAGGTGTTGTGGGCAGTTATATATACTGCTTAAACAAATAAATAACTACCAGAATGCTCTGGGGGAAGTTGGCCAGTTTTGGCTGCAGCAGCGCGCGCGCGGTTGGAGCAGCGTGATGGGGAAGAAGCCGCACGGTTTGTAAAATGCTTTTTCGGCGTCGCCTGCAATGGCGGCTGCCGGACATATTGAGACATATTGAAACAGCGGGACATATTGACAACCCCGCGGGATGCGGGACATTTACCCGAAAAGCGGGACTGTCCCGCGGAAATCGGGACGTCTGGTCACATCATAGAAACAAGGATAGTTTTGTGCCTATACTATAGGATATAGGATACTATAGCAACATTACATCTCCAGTGACCTGTTCCTGTTTTTATTAGAATTTCAAACATTTCCCCAAAAGCTTATTAGAAATGATTGGATTACTCATATGCCCATCCACTACAACATACTTTCTAATATACATAATCTGATGCAACACCCTAAAACTTTAAAATAATGTTTAAGCAAAGAGAAATTACCGTAAATGTTCAGGAATATAAGCATTATTATTGTTATTTTGAAGAATTATCATTTTTTATATAACATGTAAATCAATTACATTATGTATTCTAGAATGAAACTATATTACAATAATTTTACTATGTGTAAGAATAAAAATGTTTTTTCAAGAATTTAACTCCAAAAAGCAATCTAATAAGCTTATGAATATTTATAGCTTTATTGCTTCTTTCAGCTATGTCCATAAATATTTGCTTGGCTTAGATGAGCCAGGACTTGACACAAAATAGATTCAATATATGCATTTAATGCTTTGTTGGCTGGATCCCAAAAAGAGGGATGGATGGATCACGTAGGTTGTAATAAGATTGCCCAGCAGGAAAGGATGAACTTATAACATCCAGAATAAGAAGCCCTACCTTGGTAGTATTTATGTCCAGGTACTTGGATGATAACCTATTTTGACTTTATTTTCACAGATGCATGAATGTGGTAATGATATAATGTTTGGGATTATGGGGAAAATGCTTTGGTCTTTATTTTAACCCCAACCCTAACCCTTCCTCTCTTTCCCTTTTTGATATCTCCTACCATTGGTTTTTAAATTTAACTGTAGCAGACAAATGACGTCAGAAAGAACTCTGATTGGATGTAATGATTAATGGGAAGTTTCAGAAGGCAAAAGTCATCCAGTCATCTGAAGTTAGCATTAAGCTGCAGTAATAATATATCCAGGACTGCAGAATTCCAGAGCTTACAGAGGTGTGATTGGAACAGTTTGATACCTATTCTTAGCTATGTGACAGAAGAATATCTACATACAAGGTTATTAATTTTCTCAAAAGCAAGAAAAGCAGTGTAAGACTTTTGTGTTATTTTAATTCTTTAATCAGTGGGTGGGCTATTAATTAAGAAGCACCTGAAAAGGTCTAACCATATATGTTGACATAAAGAAACTTGTTCTTTAGAACAGCGTAAGTAAGTTGCTTAGCATTCTATAGTTGATTTATGGTGGTATAAGTGAATTTTAATATGTGTGTAATTGCATTTTCAAATATATCTATTACAGATTTGTCTAATAAAACTGTGGGCTGATTTCATTGCAACATGATATTTTACTATGCAAGTTTGTTTTTCAATTAATCTAATGAAATAATTGAATTAGAATTTTTGCTATTTAAAACTAGGAGATTACTGTTTTTCATACACATACAAGGAATGAAAACCATGTAGAAAATATAAGCAAAGAGTAAGGCAAATATAAAAAAGCAAACTATAATATGGCATTTGAAATGGGTTTTAAATGGTACTATCAATTGAAAGAAGATTAATTATTTCAATTTTACCTAATAGCTAAAACGGTGTATGCGTTCTTATGATGTTTCTGGGGGGAAAAAATCTTAAGGCATAATCTGATGCTGCTCATGATTGCATAGAGCTAATTCCAGGACCTTTTTTTGTGTTTCATGTGATTTCTTGGAGGCACCATCAAAAAAGAAGTACTCCTTCTTTCCTTCACGAAAATTAAGAATGAATGACTCTTTGGGGAAGACAGCTGTTAACTATGGATTTTTTATTACCTCATCAGTGTTTGAAAAAGTTAACTGGTAAATAAAAACATAACTGATAAGGCTCTAATCAATGAGTTTTTTTATATTATTGTGACTATTATATTCAACTAGTTTTTTGTAACATTTTCTCTTACAAAATATCAGGTGCGCTAATGGTGACCAACATAATATTTTTCACTGTCAACATCTTAGCATCTCGTACAACCAAGAAACAAGAATCTTGGAATTGTCTTTAACTAGATATAATGAAAGGGAAAAGAAAATTATGTTATAAAATCTGGGTAACTGAATAGGCTTATTTTAAAACCCAATTTATTTCTGAGTTCATGGCGCTTTCTTGATCATAAGGGATCCTTGCTGCTCTCTGAGCTTGGCTGTTTTCTTGTAGATATTTAATTACCAAAACTAGATAATCATCATGAGCACTGATCATGTTGCCTAGTTTGTATAATGAAATGTTTGCAAGAAAACAACCAAGTTCAGAGAACAGCAAGGACCCCCTCATTTCAACCCTGAGCTACAAATATTTTCCTGTATTGATATCATGATCTTGTACTAACAATATATTGATTCCCTGGAAAAATAAAAGAAGATTCCAAATAAATAAAGGAAATGTAGAAGTTCTGTGCTTGTAGTATTTTGAAAACTGCCATCCTCTTTTCCAGGCTATTCCCACAACACTTATCCCACTCCCACCCGCTCACTTTGCCATTGTACATGCAGTACACTAGTGATTCAGGAATCATTGCTGTACTGCTTATCCACTGTATTGGATTGGGGCTGGTTATTATCACAGATTTATTTTGGATGGTACAAATGCAAACAAGGCATTGAATAGAAATACTTTTCACTTTTGCAAGCTCCTCCCCCTTTATTTTTAATTGTTTAGAGTGTGAGCACTTCAAAGTAGCCAGGTCAGGAAATGGAGTCCAGAAGAAATACTGAAACAGGCTATATACTAAGAGAATAATGAAAACCTGAAGATGTTTTTTCTTCCCTTTGTCTTCCAAAGAGAGCTAGTTTGGTATAATAGTTAAACTGTTAATCTAGAAACCAGGAGACTGTTTGAGGCTTGCTTTAGGCTTGAAAAACTGGCTGAGAGACTTTGAGCCAGTCATTCTGTCTCAGCTTCTCACCTGACAGGTTAATTCTGAGGAAAATGGGAAGATGAGGAGCATTATTTGTTTGCTGCCTTGAGTTTAAGGTGACCGGCGGCCTCGTTTACCTTACCTGGGTGTCCCCCAAATCGCCGCCGCGCTTTGCGTGGCAAAAAATTCACCGCCTCGCTTCACTCGGCAGCATAACATCACACACACTGCACACAGCGCATTACAACAT
>JAHWGE010485969.1:0-10338 GCA_019457695.2 Chrysopelea ornata
ACTCATTGGGTTTATAAGAAATATCCCAATGTATTTAAGAAGATCAGAGGCATTGTGGAAGAGAGTGTGACGGGTGTGCACAGGTAACAAAGAAGAACTTCTCTGTTCTTTAAATATGAAGTTTTTGCTGGGTTGGGGTCATTTATTTCTATTTTGTAAGCACAAAATTCATGAAAGCTCACTATCACAAGACCCTATCGTATAATAGCTCATGAAAGGAGTGAGAAACGGGTGAAATAAAGCTATAGAGAAGAATGGTACAATGATGTTAAGTCAATATGCGCATTTGCTCCTCATTTAATTCCCTAATAATACATGGAACTTTATATTATTTTAAGATAAAAATGAAGCAGCTCTTCCTTTTAATTGCCTATACCACATTTTGGGTTTATGATGAAGTAATTAACATATTCAATTTAATATTCTCTTAAGAAATGGTTGGAGGTACTCTACTATGTTCACATTTAATTCTTTTTTACTCCTGTTCTCTTTCTCTTACAGTTTTAGTTTTAAATGTCTGTGGGAAATGCAACCTGTACTAAGTTTCCAGTAGTAACTCAGGGATGAATTGACAAGCATAAGACATTGTTTTATACCACATCTGACAATAGTGTCAGTTAGTTCAGTATCATCTACACTGGACTTTAGCAAGGAAGAATATCTACAGCAGTATCTACAAATACTAAAGACTAAATAATTGTGTTATCACTGAGCTGTAACTCAAAATTGAATTAATGGATAAAGAATATGTTTCCTTGGGTGATGGCTGTTTTTGCTTCCCTTAAGGTAATACAGCTATTCTTTCATAAACTCAATATAATTGGCATTAACAAAGATTTTCCTTAGATATTTGCTATTACTATCACTATTACACATACCACTATGTTCATTAAAGCTTTAGTTATATTGGACTAAATAAATCTTGAAGATTTCATAATTCTTCCCTATTCTGATCTTTTAATAATTAGAACACTGTGCATATTCAAAAGATAATTTGTTAAAGAGTCCCATAACTATTGCTGCTACTTAAAATTCTTGAGCTTTGCTTCTAACCAAAACCTGTAATAATGTCTCTTTCTGATCATTGGGTTTATCATCTGATTTTTAATTAGGGTGCCCATATCTGGGTTGCAGAAATGCATATGACCTCTAGATGGCAGCAGAACGATGTAGAAAAATGTAACTGCTACTGACTAGGGGTTATCCAAATATTTGCAGCCAAGATATGGTCATCTTACTTTAATTTGGAAATATTCCATCCTCCCCTTCTTTTTTCAGATTGTACCAATTATCAAAAGCTGGAAAACTCTGTGTTCCTGCCATGAATGTAAACGATTCTGTCACCAAACAGAAATTTGATAACTTATACTGTTGCAGAGAGTCCATCTTGGATGGGTGAGTTTGGACTGAGTGGGGTGGGAATGAACATTCAGGTATTGTGTCATAACTTTGTTTAGTTTTATGCCAGAACTTTAAATCAATACACTGCTGTGATACACAGTGACTACAAATTTTACTTTATCAAAGAATCTAAGAGAATAGTGTTTTCACAACGGGTTGCTTTCTTTTCTGTAGTCTAAAGAGGACAACAGATGTTATGTTTGGAGGAAAACAAGTAGTAGTGTGTGGCTATGGTGAGGTGAGTATTAGCAGCAATCCGCGATCCTAATGTCCTTTTATGAGCTCTCATGAGTACAAGCAAATAGCTAGCTTTGTACAGCCTTCATTATTTGTTGTATTCATTATCTGCCTTTTACTAGTAATACTTTCTTGCTTGCTTAATAGAAGCAAATTAACAAGCAATTGTGCTGTAACAGAAAATGGTGTATCTAATTGTAAGCTACTCAGAGTAATTCTAAGCTTTTATTGATTATTTTTATATCACTACTATTAATAACGTATGTAAAATACATCAATTATATTCAGGATAAACAACATGTGAATGGAATGTACTATTTCAGCATGGTACTATGTAAACGGCAATGTGGAATTCTGCACATTTTTAAAATTTTACAACAGCAGCCTATTTAATAATTCATGGCAATAGTGCAAGTGATTACTTATGCAAGAGATTTAACAGCAAGAAGAATCTGGAATACTTTCCAGCTGTTCAAAATCAGTATTAAAATCATTCAGTTCCTTTCCTGTCCCATCCTGTCCTTCCCTTATTTTTTCTTATACAGCAAAAATTGGCATATATTTTTCCTCAAAGTTATGAGTCTTCATTATGTGATTAAACTGATAATTGTCATGAGCTAGGTCTGAGCAGAAGAAGTGATAATTTCTTGACCACATTTTATTTTAAATACTCCTTTTCTTTCCTGTTTCCTCTCTCTATTGTAGTATTATATTTCCCAACTCAGAAAATAAATCTAACTAAAATATTTTAAAATTTTTCAAAGTTGTTGGTGGGGAAACTCCCCCCCCACCCACCATAAGTATGGTGATATCCAAGAGATTAATGGTTTGTAAGACAAGAATATAAAGGGCTGAACTTTTAGGTTATTCCTTTTGTTTGTTTTTGCCATGTATGCACATAGTGCCTAATTCAATTAAAATAAACAATACTTTTTTAAAAAGTCATATATTTGGAATCAAGTACAAACATTATCAATTCCATTTTTAATTGCATCAATCATATAATTTTATGTAATGAGCCAGTACTGTAAATACCATAGTAGTAGTGCAGCCATGAGTAAAGGAATGAATAGAAGTAACATCTAAATGCTATATCAACAGGAAGAAGACTATTAAGGGGGTGGCTACAAGTTAGCCCTGAGTATTTTTGCTGCCAGTCCATCAGTGTGGATTAATCAATACACCAATTATATACATTTGAATTTTAATGTAGAAATTTCAAACCAGTTTCATACTTACCTACTGTTGCTTTTGAGGTAAGCAAGACATTGTTTTACAGCTTTTGATTTTGTGTTTCTTTTTGGGTACCGCAGGTTGGAAAGGGATGCTGTGCAGCTCTGAAGGCTCTGGGAGCAATTGTTTATATCACAGAGATTGATCCCATCTGTGCTCTTCAAGCCTGGTAAGAGATGAACTGTTACAAGCATTATTCTCTGACAGTATTCATCTGTCTTTATCAGTTTTGGTTGGCCTTCTGGTGACTACTTCGGAAGGTTGAAATGAAACCGATTATTAAAAGTTCCTCTATCTAGAACTTAAAAATCAAAGCTATCTTTGTAAAGAAGTACAATCTTCAGTAGATATGCACTCCCATTTTAGTTTTTTAAAGATTTCGTGATTAAGATTGTTCCTGAAGATCTGGTTCACAGTTTAATGGAGGCCTTGGCCATCATATGGGATAAGAGCACGGCAACAACTTTTTTTTTTGAATTGTGGCTTTTCCATCCTGTAAACAAAGGAGTAAAGCAGTAAAATTACATGCAGCCCATTAACTTTTATAAATGTAATAAAATTCTTCGTCACTGAAGATGGATCAGTGGAAAGGAATCCTAAGGAAAGGATTAAATGGAACGTTGCGCTTACCTGAATGTTAGTTCTATGTGCGCTGCGTGAAAGTCCAAGCAGTGGTTTTATCTTCGTCTGATTGGCCAGAGACTGAGTTAAAATTTGCATAATCACGCCTCCTCCTTCTTGTGAGCTCCAGTTTGTTAATGAGGTCTGGATCTGGAGAAGACGGAACCTGTAACGAGAAAACACTCTAACTCCCAGACCCTGGACCCACATGGAATATGGACTTTCACACAGCGCACATAGAATGAACATTCAGGTAAGCGCAATATTCCTTCTCCTGTGAACTGCTTAGAGAGTGGGATATACCCAAGCTAAGTATTCCTAAGGTGGGGAATGGAGATGTCCAGGGTCTCCTCGACTGGCAGAACCTGCTGTAAGTCTCGTCTCCTAAAAGATGTCTCTGCTGAGGAAAACTTGTTTATCTTGTAATGGGGGTGAAGGGCAAGGGTGAAATCCAGGTAGTCACCCTACAGATTTCAAGAATCAATGCCTGAGTGGCCAAAGCTGCCGATGTAGCTGCGCTCCTTATCGAGTGAGTCATGATGAGAGATGGCTGATGCCTGGCCCGCTGATCATAGGCAGGGAGATAGAAGCCTTGAGCCAATGGCTGATGGTGGGGAATGGGTCACCTTTGCACCCATGAAGCCAGGTTGAAAGGAGACGAATAAGGATTCAAGACACCGTATGGTTTATGTATTTGCGCACAGTTCTGCAAACATCCAAGGAGTGCCACTGCTGTTCCCTGGGATGTCAGGGCCTCGGGCAAAAGTCAGATGAGCTCCTGGGCCCTGTGGAACCAGGAGTTTATCTTTCGTATGAAGGTCAGATCCAGATGGAGAATAACCCGATCAGGATAAAAGATACACAAGTCCTTTCTGATGGAGAGGGCCGCCAATTCTGAAATTCTCCTAGTGGATGTTATAGCTACGAGAAAGGTGACCTTAAAGGTCAGAAGTTTGAGGCTGGCAGACCCTAATGGTTTGAATGGTGAGGAAGTAAGTGCCTGTAACACAAGCAAAAGATCCCAAGAAGGGTATCTGTGCACTGGTTGAGGCCATAAATTAGAATCTCCTTTCAGGAAGCTACGAACCCTCGGGTGATGGGAGAGGGAATCTGCTCTGGCATCAGGATGTCGGGGCAGGACCCTGCATGGCACACCAGTGACAGTAGGAGGCCCATGTAGCATCGTAAATGCAGGTTGTCGACGGGCGTCAGGACGCCAAGATGGTGGAGATTACCTTCCAGAGAATCGGTCCTTGCGAAGGATCTCCCTTTCAAGTGCCAGACGGCCAATTGGAGTCACTGTGGCTTTAGATATACAGTTGCCCCCTGGCAGAGGGAGATCCTGTCTGGAAGAGTCCTCCACAGAGGAGATATTGATAGATTCACCAGATCTGCGAACCAAGACCGACAAGGCCAGTGAGGAGCCACGAGAAGGACTTCCGCTTTCTCCTCCAGGACCTTTCTGATGACCCTCAGTATGAGTGGGGTCGGGGAAAGGCATATAACAGGCCCTGTGGCCATGGACAGTGGAGGGCGTCAACCCCCTCGGCTCCTGGCATCTGGTGTAGAACCGTAGAAGATGGACATTCGACGTGTTTTCAAAAAGGTCCACCATAGGAAGACTGAATTTGGCTGATAGCTGACCTGAAAGAGGAAGAGAGCTGCTATTCTGCAAGATGATGGTTGTCCTGCTCAACCAATCCACCCACAGACCAATCACCTCCGCCTCCTTCATCAGTGCCCTGGAACGCATTCCCCCCGGTGGTTCACCTGCGCCTTGGAGATGACATCCATTAATAACAGCACATGGTGACCCAACAGCTGCTGTTGAAAATGGTGGAGCGCCAAGTGTGCAGCTCTCAGCTCCAGCCAATTGATGTTGTTGAGGAGGTTGGTTGAAGACCAACGACCCTGGGTTACTTGACATTGTAGATGAACGCCCCAACCAAACAAGCAGGTATACGTGGTCAAGATGAGGCGGGAGTGTTTCCTGAAAGAACTTTCCTTCTCCATGGCTGCTCACATACACCACTCCAATGAGTTGAGTACCACTGAAGGAACTCTAATTTGTGTGTTGGCATTGCTGAGTAAGAGAAGCCACTGAAGAGGCTGGGAATGTAACCTCACCCAAGGCACAATTGCTAGACAGGAGATCATTTTGCCTAACAGTTGGAAAAGACGCATCAAGGGAACCTGTTTGCAGGCCCTGACGTGCCTGACGGTGAAACAGATGGGAGAGGAAGATGAAGCAGGTCTGAGTATTTATCTGTGCTCCCAGATGGTGGAGGGAGTAATGTGACTCTTCTCCCAATTCACAGTGAACCCATAGTCTTGGAGGGTTTGTGAATGTCCTGGGGGTGGAGGAGAGCCCGAAGGGCAGAGCTCTGTATTGGAAGTGGAGCCCTGCGTAGCAGAACCAAAGGAATCTCCTGTGAGATGATCTGATGGGAATGTGGAAATAAGCCTCCCAGAGATCTCTCGATGTTAAAGAGATCTCCCTGCCTTATGCAGCCCAGAATAGTATGCAGGGAGTGCATTTTGAAGCGCTTGTACTTTATGTGTACATTCAGCTTCTTTAGATTGAGGATGGCCCTGCTTCTTCCCGATTTCTTTTGCACCAGAAGAAGTATTGAATAGAAGCTAAACCCCTGATGTTGAAGAGGCACTGGTTCTATGGCTTGAATGGCCAACAGATGCCAGATTTCGGCTTCCATTGGAGACCTCTTGGTCATGTCTCTGGACACGGAGCATTGGATGAACCTCTGAGAAGGTTCAGAATTGAACTCTAGGGTAAGGCCTATGAAACCGTTTGTAAGGCCCAGGCGTCGGTTGTTGTTCTTTGCCAGGTGGTAGCAAATTGGTGAAGGCAACTGCCAATGGGGCCCCCATCGGGACAGTCACTTGTTCCAACAGTAGGGTCGGTAGCCAGCTCCCCGAAAGGGATATCTGGCCTGTGACTGCCAAAACTGATCTCAAAAGGGCTGCCTCTCCTGTGCTCTATCCATGGGTTAAGGAAAGGATCTTGGATAGCTCAGGTTCAGAAACCCCAAGACAGAAGCTTGAAAAGACTGCCGGCGAAAAGGAAAGGTGATTCTTCTGTCAGTCCGCCTGTAGGCATGGGGAAGCACCTTCTTTTTGTCCTTACGCTCTACTAGAACAGGATCTAGGGCCTTCCTTAAGAGGGAGCCTCCCTTAAATGGGGCCACCACCAGTTGCCATTTCGATTTCATGTTTGTCTGCCAATGCCTCAGCCATAAGAGGCATCTGGAGATGACATTGGACACTAAGGCTCGAGACGCAAATTTTGCAGAATTGAGGATTACATCCGTGGAGTATTCTGCAGCAGCAAGCAACTTAGTTATGTCCTGATTTAAATGTCGTCCGGGGATGCAAAGCCAAATGAGGGATGTTCTGGTGAAAAAGGACACCATTGTTGCAGAACGGATAGCTAAGGTGGCAGCTTGGTGGGTCTTATGAGTAGCAACCTCAGCCTTGCAGTCCTCAGCTTTCAAACCTTCAGCTGAATCTGAAGGAAGAATGTTAGGGGAAGCCGAGCTGGCCATTGGAGCATCCACCGTTGGAGGTTTTAGAAGTTCCTCAAGCTCGTGTTCCACTGTTTACATTTTTCATTTCATGCGACTGGGGGCAGCGATGGATCCCAGCTGACTCCACCACTGACTTTGTAATGTCATTGAAGAGCCTAGGCGATGGAATAGTCTCTTGCTCCGTGACTGGCTCGGTGAAAAGAGCAGTGGGATCTTGAGAGTCCAAAGATCCCTCGGGTCTTGTTGCCCCCATGTTGGTCGTTGTTTTGGCCCTGTACAATAAAGACTGAAAAAGGTCATGATGGAACAGACCCGTAGTAGCTGGTTTGTCAGGTATGACTCTTTTATCCTCTGAGAGATTATAGTGAGTCATATCATCCTAGCCCATAAGCAACAGGTCAGTATGCTGTGAAGGCAAAGGAGAATGAGGCTCCAGCATGTATTCCTTGTCTGGATGACCCATGGGCGGAAGAGCCTGTAAGGGAGGCTCATCCATTGGCAACGGGCCCCAAAGGCCCCACTGAATGAGGGCAGCATCAATGCTTTTGGAAATAGTCTGAATAATCATGTTACTCATTTTCTGTAACAATGAGGGGCCGATGCCTTTCTCCAGGCAGAGCCCTGCCGCAGTAGGCATAAATGTGGCAGAAGCACAGGAGGACCTGCGGTGATGGAAAGAGCCTGGTTCTGGAATGTGTGTCCCCAGGGGAGGATCCAGATTCACTGCCTGAAGATTCTGCCTGTCACTAGAATCATTAGGAGACCATCCAAGCTGTCCTGGCTGTGTGTCCTGAACTAAACTTTCCTTATCCAAGGAGTCAATTAATTTCCTGCTACAATCAGGAAGTGCAGTGCTCTCACTGACTTCTCCCCTTTTTTGGGCCTTGGCAAATTGCTTCTCCAAAGCAATTGGCAAAGCAAAGGCACATTGTCACCTTTGAGCTTCCTTAACAGATGCAGATGAAGAGGAAGTTGGAATAGATGGTTGGGACCTAGAATATGGACCCTTGGATCGAGATTGCTCCTTTGTGCGAGTTGAGGCCTCAGAGGCCCAAGGCCGGTGCAGAAAGGAGAACGACTGCGAGCCACCATTTTGAAGTGCACAAAGATTCTCAATGAAAATGGGAGCCCTGATGTCAAAAATTCCCTGTGAAGGTGTCCAATTGGTACAATGATTGCCTGCTTGGTTGCCTTGATCAACAGAATGACAGCAACTGGCTATCAAAATATGCAAAAGCCAACACCACGGCTAAATAACGCAAGAAATGAAGAAGAGCTGCTGAGGGTGTGGAGTTGAAATAAAATGGGGCAAAACTTGACACCACAGCTCCGAGGTGCCAAATCCACCATAGCTAGGTCAGGGAGCTAGGAATCCGACACAACGGATCCATGCCCAGAACCCAAAAGGCGCAGAGCCAACACCATGGTTCACCACACATCAGTTCGCTGTCTTTGAAAATGTCACTCCAGAGAAAGATAAAGAGCACTGAGCTGACACCATGTCTTCCCACATGCCAAATTGCTGCCAGCGAAAATGTGACTCCAGAGAAATATAAATAGCCTGAACCAATACCACGGCTCTCCATGTGCCAAGTCACAGCAGCCAAAAATGTTACTCTGGGCAGAAATAAAGAGTGCTGAGTCAACACCACGACTCCCTGCACACTAATCTGGCTGCAATTCACCAATCCTGCCTCCGGTATGATTAGGAAGGCAGCCTGCGAGAGTCCACGTCACATGAAGATAAGGAGTGCTGAACCAACACCACGGCTCGCTGTGCGTCAATCCGGCTGCAAGACTCACAAAAACGAGGCTCTGTTGACTTCACATCGTGTGCAAAAAGAAGCCACCACTTTGGGGTCACAATGGGTGAGACACGACTTCGCAACTAACAACAACATAAAAGTTCTTCCTGCCCCACAAGATAACAAAGCCATTCTGACCAACCATCTTCAAACTGATGAGCTAGCCAGTAGAAGTGCCCTTCCAGCATCACAGTTGACTTAATAAGAAGGCAGTTACATCAATAGCTTTAGCAATAGTACTAGACATTTTGTAGGGAAGCAGTCTATGGACAATTAGCCACCTTTCTTATACAGTATTAAATAAATAAGTCCATCTGAACAGATGCATTTTTGGGGTACCCAGTGTTACAAAAAAATTTATAACAATTATGACGACGTATGCTGGAGGTACTACATGTAACTTCTTCTTTCCTGTCAGCTTCATCTTTGGTAACTAAGAAAACTAGTTAGGCTTTATCATGAAATACTTTTCTAGCTACCAGAAAAAGATGGACTCAACAGTCCCACTGTACTGTAGGTGAATAAAGTTAGAGAAAATCCAAACATCCAGGTTCAAAATACACATTGTACTGCTGTGCTTTGGTTAATAGTTTTACATTATTCTTGTTTCCTATGTATTCTCTGCCAGTGACAAGTCGTTCCTATGAAATAGTCCATGAAATAGAAGGGGGAAAGTACTCATTTGAAAATGCATATAACTGAAGGAAAGAGGTTTCATCCATAGGATATGAAGAAGTGTTAGGCCCTACTTTCCAGCTATTGGAAGTGGGGATCCTTTCTGTTGGATCCATCTCGGTTGCCAGAAAGGTACTTCATGGTACAATAACTATTTAACAGGTGTGGCTATTTAACTTTTCTGCAGTATTTTTTTATAAAATGGAATGGAATGTAACTTGAATTTTAGAAAGATTCAGTCATGCTGAGTATTGAACCTCTGACTTACATATTACTCTTTGAAGAGTGTCATGCACTTTATTTGCTTTTTTATAGCTGGCAAAATACTGTTTTATGTGAACAATGTTTCAGTATTTTATATCTAGTGTACACAAAAGCAATAAAGTAAAATCAGTCTTAACCTGATGGTAGCTGTTCTGGGCTACTTTGGTTTATTTAATCTATTGCTGCTGTTTCAGACAATGTCAATTAATGAAATCTATGAAATGAATAACCAAATTGTGAAAAAGAAAATGGTACTTGGTCATTGAGAATTGAAAGTATAGTAATTCACCATTGGGCATGTGGGAATCTGTGCAGCTCATAGAATATTTCTTGTCTTTTGCTCTCTAAAACATAGCAAAACAAATTGGTTTGGATTCTTTGACAGTATTAGTAAGAACAGACCTAGTTTTATTAATTCAGGTACTGTATCTAACTTACAAATGTATAGGAAGAAATCCTTTACATTTTGGTAACAGTAAAATTATTTTTATAATCCCTCTGAAAATACTTTTGTATCAACTTATTTATGAAATAAGTTATTGAATAATACCATCATC
>JAHWGE010490280.1:0-10732 GCA_019457695.2 Chrysopelea ornata
AAGCCGCCCTGAGTCCCTTCGGGGAGAAGGGCGGGGTAGAAATTTAATAAAATTAAAAATTAAAATTAATATCTTGCTCTTTCTGTTTTTTTAGTTTTCATTTTTCATTGCACTTTCAGCTTTTTATGTTCTTTCTTTTTCACTATTTCTGTTTTGATTTAATTTATTGTAGTTCTTATTACTGTTCTTAAAACTTTTACCAATATATACTGTATGTAATAATAGAGAACAGTAATTTTCCTTTCCAGCAGGCACAAACATTTACGCCAGACCCTGCAAGGCAGGTCAGACACACAAAGAACAGGGGGCAGATAATCCTTCTCAACTCCTGGTGAAAAGGGATGATGCGGCCTTGTACTGAGCCCAAATCCTTCCTGGGAGTGTGCCCCTCCCCTGGTTTTCCACTCTGTCCACAACAGGTTCAAGGCCAGGTTATCCCTCTAGGGCTAGCGCTAATCCTATTAGAGACAAACTGAGCTAAAAAAAAAAAGAGCAACCCACAGAAGCCCCAACTTTCCTTTCCTCCATCAGCTGATGACCTCAACATTCTTTGGGGGAGGGGCTTCCCCAGTTTGGCTGCCCTCCCAAGCCCCCCTTTGCCCAACCACAGACCTCACCCAAGTACCAGGCCAGGACCTGGCCAGCTTGGACTGCCAGGCTAGGATTTTCCACCTTGTAGCCCTCACCTTCTGTAAAAATCTTGGGTTTTCTCTTGTTTGGGGTCCATGTTGTGTTAGAGGGGGAACCCAGTGATCCATCGTTCCAATACACAGAGTTCTCCTTCAGAGTGAATCCACAACAGCCTCCAGCCTGAAACAGTCCCTGAACACCTAAAATACCAAAGAGCTGTCCCTCCAGCCTATGCAGGCCTGTCTCTGCATAGTATGGTGGGACTGCCCAGAAGGGCACCAGCTCCCTGTGCTCCTGCTCTTGTACCAAAGGGCAACCAGAGGAGGGGGCACGAATGAAGGAGGCAATGCTGCTGATGCTCCAGGACCTCACCCTCCTGGCCAATCAGTTGGCAGCAACAAATGGGGAGCGACGCTACTTCCCCACCCCCCAACCTTTATTGATTGCCTCCCAACTCTCATCCTGGGCGCCAGGGGGCGCACCGGCCCCAAATAACTCTGCCTGGTGCGCCTTTTCCCTTCTGCGGCTCTGAAGCAGAGCCAGCCTCAACCCCCGGAACAAGCTCCAGTTCCGAAATACTGCCTCGCTTCCCAGAAGCCAGGGAACTCCTTCGGTGGCTCCTTCTCTTGGGCCCGCGGGTTCAGTCTTCGGTCAGCAAGCCATGCTGGAGGGCCAATGGCCTGGCCCGGAAGAGACAAAGCTCAGAAGGAGGAAATGCCAGTGGCCCCAGCAAAGCCGCTGCCCAGCCAGGGGCAGCCAAAGCAACTGCAGATTCCCCGAGTCAAGCTGGCAGGAGGGGAGGGCGGAGACCCCGACGGCGCCGCAGGTGCTTTCTCAGAGATCAGGAAGAGCGGGGGAGGGGAGCTCCTCTCCGGGTGAGAAAGAAGCCCTACTCGACGTGACTCTGGGCTGTCTGACTTCCGGTGCCTCGGTAGTGGTCTATACGCGCTGCGAAGGACCCCCGCGGCCCCTTCGGCCAAATCCAGCAGAGCAACAGGCAAGCAAGAGCGAGCAAGGGGGTGGCAGCGGACTGGAGGAGTACAGGGATGTGGTTTCAACTGGCTCCATGCTGCGGGCCCGGAGATCGCCTCTGTTTCCCGCACAGTCGTTTTGCAAGCTAGCGCCGATCCAAAGAGGGTGGGCTCGCTAATCTTCATCTGGTACCTGGGCAGAGGTTCCACGGGAAGAACGGCTCACTTTGGCGGGGAGGTCGGCTTTTAAAGGGGAGAGGCGGATGTCCCGTTCCCCACTCACGACCCAAGGCATTCAAATGGAAGATCGTGAGAAGCGCCTGGCGGAGGACTGGGCTGTCCATCGCCTCCCCATCTGCTTTGCGTTGAGTTCCCACTTGCTGGACTATCCATGCTGGGGGACATGCAGCCTTCAACTGTCTCCAAGCCTCACGTTTCCTGAGGGTGCGGTCTGCAAGCACAGAAGGCCGGCTACAGCCCAGCTGCCCGGTAACACGGCCACTCTTCCAGGCCTCCTTGCCACCTGGAGTCTGGGCGGAGGGCTCGGGAGACGCCCTGATGAATCCACTCGGTTCCGAGCACGCTGCTCCCTGGCAGTAAGCGGCGCGGAAGTGCAGGACGCCTCTGCCAGCCAGTGAAGGAGCCCCCATGCCTGTGCGCGGTTCTGCTCACACCAGGGTGGCGGCTCCCGAGACTGAGGTAACCTCGTGGTTCTCTGCCCAGGGCTGCAGGTTCTGCAGGGCGAATAGCGAGGCGTTGTGCAAACAGAGAGGGTCCTGCTGCAGGGGCTGTCCCAGACTTTTCGGGAAGGGATCTGGCTGGAGGTGCAGCATCAACCGGCTGGCCTGCTGGCGCTCCGCCTCGCGGTCCTCCGCCGTCTGTCGCCTGTTGGAGAAACCGGAACGGCGTCAGCGCCTGAAAGCAGACGCCGGAGTTGGCTGCTTGGAACGGGTATGCGGAAGAGAACGCTGAGCATCAGCAGAAGGGAGCTCCTGTTTCGCCCGCCACCGGCCCCTCGTCCCAAACTCTCTGCTGGTGCTCGAGCATCGGCGCCTCCCTTTCCGAACTCAGCCCCTCCCGGCACGATCGCCGGAAGAGAATCGCCCTAAGCAGCGATCCGATCGCAGGCTCCGCAGCCCGTCCCCCGGTTCCTTCCGCGCACCCCCTTCCCCGCCCCTGTACCTCCACTTTGTGCGACGGTTCTGGAACCACGTCTTGACCTGGCCGTCGGTCATCTTGAGCGCTTTGGCCAGGGCTGCTCGCTCTGCAGACGCTAAATATTTCTGCCGGTGGAACCGCTTCTCTAATTCGCAGATCTGCACTCGAGAGAAGGATGTGCGCGGCTTCTTGCGCTTGGGCGGAGTGCGATTCTGATACGGGTGGCCGACCCGCCTGGCCACGGAGAAGGGCGGCAACACAGCTACGGGCAGACCAAGAGAGCGGAGTTCCTGAGATTCGGAAGGACCGAAGCAGATCGTGGTGGCTACAGAGACCTTAGCTTCCAGGATCCACCCTAGGACGCACCCCATGAGATTCCCTCAGCTCCCGAGAACGAGAGACGGGCGGGCGAAGGGTTAGGGTTAGGGATCATCCCGAAGGGGGTGATCAGAGCGATCAGGACGGCGGCAGCCGCCTTCTCTCAGCGGCTGGCCTTGAGCTCGATCAGCCGGTCAGCTGCGCGACCTAGAAACTGCCGCTTGTCTCCCTAGATTGGTGGCTCTTGGGACTCTTCGTGGTGGTGGTGGGTGGCTCAAAAAACCCTACTTTTCTGTCGCAGCTAGGAGCCTGGAGAGCCGGCATGAGCCAAGCGCTGCCCCAGCGCCCCTCGCCCCAATGCAAGTCTGCTAAGCAAAAACTAGTTGGAACGAGATAGAAACGCGCGTTTCCCCCGCACCAAGAAAGCAGTTCCGCTTCCTCCCAAGTCTCTCAAAAGCAGCTTCCTCGGGGCCGCTCCCTGATGACCAGGTCGCCTCTTCCCGCCCCTCCCAAAACTAGTTTCTTTCTAGGGCAGCTTCGGGGAAAGTCCTTGATTCTTTGTCTGAAAAGGCTTCGTCTAGTGGCTATCTCCCCTCCACGACCCTCCGCGGCCAGCGAAGGCGAGCCTTTACGCTAAGGAAATCCCCCAGGCCGGTGTTCAAAGGGCCGGGGCTTAATTCCTGCGTCTTCCTCACCAATGCTAGGAATCAGCCTGCTAGGGCCCGTGCCCCGCTTCCCACATTTGCCTAACGTTTGTTTATAGATGAGGCTCCGAGCTCCGCGGCTTTGGCCGAAGCTGCTGGGGCCATCGCCTCCTCAGATGGCTCCGAGCCACGAACGCCGCTCACCTGCCATCCGGTCCTTGGTCAGTCGCCTGTTGTGCTCCACCCAAGGGAAGGCAAGGCCGGTTCCCGCCTGTCGAGGATGGACGGCCACGGAGGGAATCGGGCGGTGCGCGGGCACTCGGATCACCCCGCTGTTGCCGGGCGAGGCCTCCGGGAGAACGTACGCCCCGAGAGAGCACCTGGGGCCATATTCCACCTCGTAGCTGCTGCTTTGAAGGGAAAGATCGCCTTCCCCGTGGCCCTCGAGGGTTGCTGTTTCGGCGACGCAGCTCTGCGGTGGAGGGCAGCCCAGAATCTGATCGATTCCGAAGCGAATGGGCTCGGGGGGCTGTGGCGGTACGGGTCCCGTCTCCCGCTCCAGCCCCAGGCCTTCCATTCCGCGCCCTCAGCAGCTGGCGCGGCTGTCCCCAGCAGCCCTCCGGCAACCCTGTTCCGTACTCAGGGGCGCAGCTCCCAGGGCGCCACGCCAGGAGCAAGACCACCCCACGTTTGTGGAAGGCAACATCGCGCTGCGGTCAGGGCCTGCAGGGGACCGTCGCAGAGGCACCCGGACCAACCCAGAGGCACGGGCTGCTCCCGAAGATCGCAGGGGACCCCTGAGCTTCAGGCGGTTTTCACTGAGAAGCCACCTCCGCCTGCCAAAATTCTCTGGCTTCAGCCCTCTGATTGGTGGCCGCTGGCAGTGATTGGCAGGTCATTGGCAGGGAGTGGGTGCGGGTCACGTGTCACATCCAGGGGAAACCGCCCTTACCTCGGTTTTCTCCACTCCTCTGCGCCCCCCTCCCAATTAGGGAAGCCGAGGAGGAGACTCATTTTCTCAGCCTCCCCAAGGCCACAGTTCCCCCTGCACACCCAAAACCTCCACCCTCACAGCAAGATGCTACCATTTATCCAGCCCCTTTGGCCTCGGACGTGGGGCTGAGAAAAGCTAGTCTCGGCAACAGGCATTACACTCCAGCCTCAACGACCAATTCTGCTTGCAGCCGCTCTCTACTTTTAGCGCCCGGATTAACAACTCTCTTGTCACAGTCGCTTTTCTTTTCAATGTCAATGAGCCGCCTTCCATTGCAGCCCGGACCGGACGCCCCCCACCCGGCCATGAAAAGGTTCCCCGGCTCAGAGGGCGCTCCCGAGTTCAGGGCCGGGAGCGGAGCCAAGACACAGACACTCCCCACCCGCTCATCTGTGCCCAATCCCCAAAGCCCCAGTCACGAGTCCTGGCGCGGCTGCCTTTGCTCCATCACGCCCCACCTGAAAGCCCAGGGCAGAGCCAGACGTCACTGGTTCTACGGGCCTGGTGAAGGCCGGGCGTTAGAGGAAGCTCCCTCCTTTTCTCCCCAACCCTGGACAATCCAGATTCGCCGTCTCTGTTGTCGATTAAGTAGTGACTGCGCAGGAGGAACATCAGTCCCCATCCCCGGCCTCAAATGAGCCCGGTTCCCACTCCAGACTGAAGGCACTTTCCCCTCCATTGAGCGGAAATGTCCAGGAGGAGCCGTCGCTGCCCTCTCGACCGCTTCACGAGCGGAGAGAGAAAATTCTGCGCTAGAATCCGCGAAATCTAGTGAGCGTGGAACAGGCTCCAGATGCCTCGGCAACCTGTCTATCCAGCAGCTCCTTGCATTCGCCAGATCCCCCCTTAGTTTTCAGCAGCCTGAAATGTCTTTTCCTTTATTTATTTCCTATAAAATAAATAAAACAAAACAAAAGGAACAGCGAGCGGCTGCCGGGCGGGTCCGAATCGGCTCTATACTTCCTGACCTCTTCAACATTCCAAAACCGTTTTTTTTCTTAGAATAAATATTAGGACCAGAACAGCAGCGACGAAACGGCGCAAGGTGTGACATGAAAGGCCCCAAAAAGTCATTCCGAACTCTTCTCGGTGAGATGAGCTGCCCGTCTTAGAAACCTGGGTCTTCAAGTCGCTACAGAAAGGCTTACTTGAATCGTTGTGCAGCCCGGAGTGGCCAAGGAAAGCGGGATCAGAACAGAAGAAGATTCTTGGATGAGAAGCAAAACGTTTTCGAGGAAAAAAACAAAGTCCAGTTGTCCAGTTTTGCCAAAAGCACCTTTGGTACAACTAAGCCTGGATTGCTGAGAAACTCCATAGACAATTCGGAGCAAGCGGGCACAGCCAGAGAAACCTCGGGAGGCATCACGGCAGCGGTCAGTGGTTCTGAGTTTCTCATTTATGTAAATGTTGAAGCAGTTTACAACAGTGTGTAAAATTCTTACTTAGTATTACTTTCAGTAATAATGAAAATGATAATAAAAAGAAATTCGTTGTTCTATTAATCTTGATTGGAGCCCTCGAAGTCATAATTAAAGGATTTCCTCGCTATTTTGGGGCAGGCTATTTTGAAATAATGAAATTATCAAAATAATTTTACAAAACTAATATTTTACAAAGAATAACCCACCCTGCTTACAATTGCCTATAATTCTTAGAAGGTATGTTAGGTCCTTGGTTGGGACTTGAATAAAGTTTCCATCAGTCTTAGACTGTGAATCTAACTGTAGATTATCGGCAAATAATTATAATATATTTGCAACAGCTGCTCCCCCTCCCCCACTTTCTGGAGCGATCCCAGGTCTGTCAATTTGGGGTATGGATGGCGCCCAGGAAAACTTTTCCGCTGGGAATTCATGGAGCTCGCAAAGATTCACATCTTTGTGAAGAACGGAGAGAAAGAGGGAGGCTGTTTTCAGTAACGGCAACACCAGGGCCCTGCAATATCTCAGGCCCACGTGTGCTCAGAGGGGATGCACAGGAGAGAATTAGGTGGGGGCCCCCACCTGCCACGACTGGGGCAGGGAAAAATGCCCCAGCAAGGTCCCCCGTAAAGAATCCAGGAGGGAGAAGGCGGTCGTTTTGGGCTGATGCAGCCTGGCCCAGCTCCTGCCTCTCCCTCAGTGGTTTTCAGTAAGAGAAAGGATGTTTTCTCTCTCTATCAACCCTTTGAATTTGGCGACCTTGTCTGTTCCTAATAAGACAAGTAAAGTATGCAGGGAGGTGAGGTCTGAAACCAACAGTCTTCGGGGGTGGGGGGAAAGAGCAAGTCTGTGGCTGTTGGTTTGAAATTAACGGGGTGGTCACCATTCATTCCTCTCCCCTCCCCCTAGAACAAGGCAGAAAAAGGAGTGTCAGCAGCAAAACATTTCTGGAAGGCGTGTTTTGCCGCGGTTCTCCCTGCAGACCCGGAAGGGAGTCATAAATGGCAACGGGAGGAAGAAAGCCATCCTCTCCAGGGCAGGCCAAGACTGTTGCGGAGGTTGGAAGATGTGGCCCTTTCTTGGCATTCAGATAGCCTGGAACTTCAGTGGGCCCTGATCATAGTATGCCAGCCTTCTCCCACCCTTTGCCCAGGTCTGTGCTGAACAGACCGTTCCCCTTTGGGAAAATAGCCAACGCTGGCTGGCGTGGTGTCTAAAAGGGCCTGTGCCACAAGGACAAGGGTGGTTTTTCCGACCAGCCCTCAGTGCCTGGCATTCAGCAATGCCTCTGCCCCCTACCCCACCCCACCCATCCCAGGAAGTCCTCTTTTCTCCCTTGGGGAAAGAGCCCAGGGAAACCGAGGGAATGAGAAAGACTGCCCTGGCTTGATTGTCTTTGGTAGAGGGAAGGAGGCAAGTGGGGAGCCCGACAGCTCTCAAGGGTCTCTTATTAGAGTCAGGATGATGACTGGAGCAGAGTTTTGCTACTGCTTGCCACGTGTGTTTCCTCAACTCAAAGGGTGGTATCCTTCAGTCTGTTTGGAAAGGTGGTCATTTATGTCTTTCTGGCCAGTGTCCAGTCATCATGATGTCTGGGGGCAACGAAAAGGGCATTTCCGAGATGTGCAGAATACACAAAACAACTAACTCATCCAATACCACATGAAACCTTACTAAGGAAATAGTTGTGAGCCTCATTTCTGCTGCTGAGTAGAGCAGCATTCAGTTCTCACTGAGAACCGTGTAGGGTTGTGTTTCGGTTGTCCCCACCCAGGAACCCTACTGATACTGCAGCTCCCCACTGCTGCTGCTGCATCAAGCTTCTGGCACGGAAGCTCATGCCCATCTCTTTCACCTGCTGCAGCATACAGCTTCCTCCCTCAAGCCTCGCAAGGGTTGGGGCTCTTTGCCACAGTTCAGGGAGTGAAAGCAATTCTGTGCCCAGCAAGCACAATTCCTCTGAGTAAAAGAGAGGGGGAATGGGTGAGCCAGCAGCCTCACCGTCCATCAGGAAACTGTGGCAGGGCAGTGGCCAACTCTGTGGCATCGGAGGGCAAGGCTTGGAGACCCAGCTAAAGAATGAAACCCGGTGGTGGTCTAGGCCCTGTAGGAGACTTTTCCCCCTTTGAGGAAGGGGAGATGGCTCTCTGGAATTCAGGCTGAACCCTTTGCTGACACTGCAGCGCTGGGTAAAACCAATCTCTTCCCAAAAGATAAGAATAGCAGCCCAGTTCCTGAGGGGGGCACCTCTGGGGGCAGTTCCTGCTTATCCACTTATTCATTGCCCAGGATTTAAACAGCTCCGGCTTCTTGCTTTGCCAGAAGGAGTGGGGATGTTGAGCTGAAGGGTGAAGACTTTAACCCAGCACAAGGAGGGCTACAGATTTGTTGTCTTCCAGCCCAGTCCCCACCGCCACCACTAGGTCTTCTCCTCACCAGCTGAACCAGACCGAGGCCAGGCCAGAGCCGCATCTCAGCACCACAGGAAAATGCACAGTCCCAGCTGGAGAAACTGAGATTAGGAAGTCAACTGGCTGGTTCCCCCCCCCCCCAGCTCCTGTTGGAAGCCCCCTTCCTCCTCCACGGCAGGGTCTGTTCCCAGGGTCAGCCTCAGCCTTCCTTATCACTTACAGCACGCTGGGCCTCAGGTCAGCAAGTGATTTCCCTGGCTTTGCAAGAGACCTGTTGACAAGCTAAAGGCCTGGCTCTCTCCCGTTGAGTTGGACGGGTCGAGCCTAGAGAGGGAAGTAGGCCCCGGCAGCTTCTCCTCTCTCTGCCACCTGATGCTCCTGCGCTAGGCACTGGGATGGGCCAGTCTGGCTGGTGCCGCCTCTGTGAAGACTGCTGTGGGTGCAAGTGCCAGCTGTGGGATCCCACAAAAGCCAAGTCATGTTCTTATCCAGGGCAGTTTGCAATGGCCTTTCACTGGGTTTCTCAGTGCAAGTGAACTGGCGTGACAAGGGCAAGTGACCGAAACAGCAAATCCATATTTACAATCTGGCTCTTGATAGAACGAGTGTGAAAGTCGAGGAAAAACAGTATTTCAGCACTTCACAAAAACATTTGATTTTTGGAAGTCCACCAAATATTGATTTTATTTGAGCTTCTTTCTTCACTTTTTACCTGACTGGTGCATATGATATGAGAAGCTGCTGGTTTTCTATTATCCGGCTGTTTGAAGGGTGTAATTTTTCTCATCTGCTGTCAACAGCAATTCAGGTCAATTCATTTTCCAGCTTGTATTAATTTATATGCCAATTATATGCAGAATGTGAGCATTTCAAAGCACGTTTATTTTAATCTAAGATTCAGTTTGCTTTGAGGGTTTGCCAAACTTACTTCCGGAAGTGTCTCCTTCCTCAACACTCTGAAATCAATCATGGAGCATTGTGGTTTTTTTCTTGTAAGGTTTTTTTTAATCTTTATGTCCTTATTGTTTTATATTTGGTGCAAATATTCATCACTGAAACCGAAGGATTGTATTTGTTCCCTTTCTTTACTAAAGGCAATTAAAATCCAAGCTAAAATCTTGTTTCAGAAAAAGTGCTTTCATCTTCTTGCCACATATTTATTCATGACTCCTTTTTCCTCGTGGTTTGGAAGGCGGAGGGGTCTCGGGGGTTCTCGGCGGGGGGGGGCGCAATTTCTCTTCCACTCTGCTTTATTCAAAAGGGGAGCGGCAAAGCTAATCAACAGGCGTTCTTGACCTCCCTACCTCCCTCCTTACCAGAAATCAAACTGCAGTGCAGAGAGCTGCCTTAAAACGGCTCCCCAAAAATCTCTCGGACGAGAGGGAGTTGGAGGCCAGCGGCGGCCAGGAAGGAGTGGGAGGATCGTACAAAACACTTCCCTAAGCGGGTGACGTGATCCGCAGGTGTCTCGGGGCCTTTTTGTGCTGCCAAGTCTCCCTCTGGAAGCCCTTGGTCAGCAAACTGCGGTGTGCGGCAGCGGAGAGTCTCCTGTGGGTTTGGAAGTTTGAGGGATAGTAAATCTTCCAGGCTGCTATCTCTTGATCAATCGCCCAGAGAGGCTGCCTCAGCCGAGCGCTCTGCTCAGGAAAACACCACGCTCTCTTCTTTTGTTTGCAGGTACGAAAAGCCGCCTCAGGGAAAGGCTTGTCTCTTGTGCTTAGGACGCGCGGGTTTATTTATGATTTTAACGCCGGAGGCCAAGTTACTGGGTCGGGGTGCTGAGTTCCCCGCTCCAGGGCCAACCAAACATTGACTGGGTAATGCCGAGGGCACCAGAAACCATATTGACTCCTGCAAAATTTGGTTCATTTAAGCTTGCCTGTCTTGAACTTTCGCTCCGCCCCAGTAGAGAAGGCTGAGCAGGTTCTTTCAGGGGATTCGGCTCCCACCCGTGGAAGCAGGTGGGCGTTCAGGAGGTCGCCTAGTTCCTCAGCACGTCGAACCAAGCGGCGGAGATCGAAGCCTCTTTTCGCTCTGGTCGCCGAGGGGAGAGCTCGCCTACGGCTGGGATGCGGAATTGGGATGCGGTTAATTTAATTTAATTTTTAATTTTATTATATTTGTACCCCGCCCTTCTCCCCAAACCGGGACTCAGGGCGGCTCACAGCATAGTCAAAAACATCAA
>JAHWGE010493610.1:0-11656 GCA_019457695.2 Chrysopelea ornata
TGATTTTTCTTTGAAGACGTTTCACTTCTCATCCAAGAAGCTTCTTCAGCTCGGAGCAGAAGAAAGTCCAGTTGCCTCTTGAAAAAAAGCACATTTGGAACATTGGGATAAGTTGTTTTTTCCTATATAAAGTTGAAATAAAATGGTAAGATGCAACAAAAACCCTTGAATTTATATATTGTATGTTGGGAATAGACGAGGGTTAAATAGAGCTGGAGAGAGACACTAGTCTTTCTCTTGTTTTTTGAGTATAAATCCTTTTATCTATAATCAGATGGGGCTGAAGAAGAATACCAGACATGATGTGGTGATACCTCCATGAGTCAAAGGGCCCAAAACCAGAGGCCATGCCCGTTTTATGTACTGCCCATGTACACAAACCCCACCCCCACCCACTCACGCCCAATTCCACAATGCTCAAGAGAAGCAGCTCCCAAGTTGTCCCAACCAGGATCCAACTTTGAGGAATCTGGGTCAGCCTTCTGAAATGTATACTGGTGAGCTTCTATGCAATTTAGTGCCAGTTTTATTTGCATGTTGCATGTGCATATTTTAAACTTAAAGAGCAGGTTCCCAAACTCAATGGAAACATTGATTTCTTTTTGTAAAGCAAGGGTGATTAATTGGCTTGATCTGATGTGGGCAAAACTAGTTGGATTTCTATAGCTATCGCATGCTTTTTGACTGATTATCTTTGTAGTGCCATGGTGCCCTTAGCCATGTAATCAAAGTTGACTAAATTAAAAAGAAAAGGAACTATCAAGCAGTGGAAACATTTGTTCAGCAGTCTGCCTTCTGAGGGGCTCAGATTATTCTAGTGTGTTCTCAAGGAATGTCATCCCTTTTTGTAACAGAACTTCCTGTGGGTCCTATGCATTTATCAGCTGCATTGCAAGCAGAAATTAAAGCAATGTATTCTTCTGTACTAGAAAATTCTGCATCTGTTTAATTTTCATCTGAAATGCAATTGTTAAAGGCACAGAAGTCTCCTAATATGGAACTTACTATACACTTGCACTTGCCTTCTATGTTCCTTGTTAGACATGATTTAGACTTCTGTGTCACTGCACATCAGGGAATGTTATGTGTCTGTCTTTGGAAATGGTTGCATAGCTGTCACATTTATACTTCTGCGAATGTTAGTGTTCTGATTAAGGGTTGCTTAAACAACAATGTGCCTTGTCTTCTAGCCTACCTCCCAACAGAAAGTCTGTTCAACCAATCAGTTTGCAGGACCCGCATCTCTATACAACACTTAGTTGAGACCTGCGAGGTGTGTGCATTGGCCCATCTGCAACCATTCATAACCTACTCTTACCCATCAACTCCTTCACAGCATCGATGCCTACATACACTTGTAGATAAGTCTAAATCAAGTGTTTGTTCTCTTGAGAACCTCCACGCCTCATGTTTCAGATCAGATTTGAAGCAAAATAGTCTTCCTCCAGTCATGGGCCCCATTTATCTCCTCTTGTTTAAAGGAGGAAGAATCATCCAAAGCTTATCATCTCATTAACATCGGGATTAATATTAGACTAACAGTCAAGTAAATAATACCCCAATCAGCAGACAAACAACATAACAATAAACAATAACCTACTCAAGGAACCACCAAGAACACTCCAACCAAGACTGATAGGGCAGCCCACTGTATAGAAAAATAAGAATAAGCCCCACTCCCTTCTAGCACTGATGATATTACCTAGCTTGGTAATGAAATGTCTGTAATAAAATCACCAAGGACTGAATCAGTTTTGCCTCCTTGGCTAAATCATTTCTTATGGAAACATATCAGTAGAATGATATTAAACCACATTGTACCGCATTGAATTGATGGTACAAAGACTATCATCATCTTTGACCACATATATTCAATCCATTGCCATCAGTTATGCTAGTTGTGATTGATAGGAAATGAGGACTACAGTCCTTGGAGGACAGCAGATTGTCTAACTCAGATCTTAACCAACCCTATTTGCCTAACAATTTGATTGTACCTTTTACAGATTAGATTTACAGAAAGCCATTTATAGAAGCCATTATTTCTTTAACCATGATTTATTAAACAAATTACAACTGATTTGGAACATCAGTTGTGGATTAATGTATTGACAAAACCTAGTCATGGAGCAAGACCAAGGTTCCATTCAGCCCATTATTTGTCCACCCCAGTCTTCCTAGAATAGCCAATGCATTTACAATGCCACAGACTACAATTCTCATGTTCCAAAGTGTGGGAATATCTATTGTATCCAGTATCTCAGGTAGAAACTCTTCCCAATCAACATTTCCCAAGAGCCTTTTAAATGGAGGATCTGTAAACTGATCTTTAGGTTTTCAGTGTTCAGCATTTTGTGTCCATTGCACAGAAGCACCATCTCCAACTTCTTTGCATTGATAAAAGACCATCTGTTTATCTGTTTGTAGAAATCTTTCTATCCCCTTGTAATTCAGCCAATCCGTAAAATAAATCATGGTTGCATTGATCATCCTATCAGTGTGAAAAGTCTTCACAGTATCATTTGAAGAAAGTGTTGGTACTTAATTTTCCTACACCAACATGGTAGGCTGAGCCGTGCTCCTTTTGCCACCTGCTAAAAAACAATCCACAATATAGAGAAATAGCTTGGAAATATGAAACAACCAGTTCCAGGTGGCCTTAAGCACCCTATTTTCTTTCTTTATTTGCTTTTCAAAGCCGAAAGGCTCATTTTTCTTAAACTTGCAAAAAATCTATTGTTGCTCTTCTCTAGCCACCTCCAATGTTCTGTCCAGCATGTAAGGAACTGCTGGAATGCATCATTAGTCCCTAAATCAGTGTTTGTCAACCATGGCAAATTTAAGCTATGTGGATTTCTACTCCCAGAATTTCCCAGCCAACATGATGCTGGGAAATACTACCAGTAAGTGTTGGAGTTCACTCATCTTAAACATGCCAAGGTTGTAAAGCATATCCTAGACTTGCATTCTACTGTCCAGAAGTACTACCAAAGACAGACAGGATTTTGCTAGGGTTCAGAAGCTATTAAGTAGAGGCTACTAGCTTTTTGGTTTTATTTAAGAAAAGCATCTTTATGTTAATTCAGAAAAGATAAGTTTTCTTCTGAGATAAGGCAGTCTGGCTACCTAAGGAATGTAATCCTAGAATGTATTATGAAATCAGGCTATTGTTCCTATTAGTTCAAGGCAATCAATTCTAGTCAAAGCATTTCTCCTAAGATTTCACCCAAATTTGTTTTTTTCTAGCCCTGCTTGAAGAAGCAAATGTTGAATCTGGGATCTTTGGCATGCAAAGCTTCTCTCTACCCACCAAACAACAGCACTGCTGGTTTAAACTACATCTGATCCTTAATGTATATAACATGCCACATGCAGTCGTTATTGTAAAGTGTTATGTTACAGAGAGAAAAAGAAGAGGAAATGAAATGAAATTTTTAAATGATTATACTACTAAAACATAAGAGCACTAATGCATAAATGAATCAAATCTTAAGTGATGGGGGGGGGAGGAACAAAAATAAACAACTGATCAGAGCAAAAAGCTTAATTAATATTCAGGGTATTTTTCATATGAGTATGACTCACTGGGAAGTTCTCTTGCTCAAGCTCCTTTCAAGCAAATTGGACCTGGAGCCCACAATTCATCCTCATCAAGCTTTAAATAGGAGATTGTCTAGGGCAGACAGTCCATAGTTAGTCGAGGCTGAAAGTATTCCTAGGGTTTGCCACCTCAGAGCCTCAAATGTTTCAGCCCAGCCTTGCATAATTCACATTGAGACTCAGCGATGTGGTGCAGTCCTACCACAAGTGGAGGACATAGGTTGGGCAAGGATGACCTTGAAATTCAACAAACCATCAGTAAGTGGATGGTGTAAGGAGAGAAAGAACAGAGAAAGAAGGGGAGGGAGGGAAAGAACATTAGGAGGGAATTAGTGGGGGCAGGGGAATCTGGCAGATAGTGCATTCATAAGTGGGAGACCCTCCCAAAAGTGGCATTTTGCTGAGCTCCTCTGCCTTGGCAGCACTGTTGAGTAGGGTGCTGAGATGGCTGGTTTGGAGGTATCAGAGGCAACCTTTCAAATCCTGCCATCGGTCACATTAGGGCTTCTTTTTCCCCTTCAGAAAATCCCTTGCTGAAGTAATTCACCTATTTCTCTATATTATCATAATCGGTATCTTCACCCATCCCTCTAAAATGCTATCAAAATCTTTTTGGTCACTGTAATACTGGATAACTTCAACGTTACTGTATTCCTTCTTGCCTTTCTTTAGCTTTCCTGTCTTGGATCCCAGCCTGGCTGTGTAGCGGGTAGATGGGCTGGAGCTTAGTTCTTCTTTTCCTCCACCTCCTCCTCCTCCTCCTCCTCCTCCTCCTTTTCAAAGTACTATAGCAAGTTTCCAGTTCAGGGCTGAGTTTCAAAGTTTGCAGGCAGGCAAGGGTTAAGGCAGGACTCCGCTGCTCCAGCAGTGGCACCTGTCAGTGGGAGGGAAGCAGCGAGAGACTGGAGTGAGTTTTGCCCGAGTCTCCAGCAAAGCTGGAAGCAGGCAGCAGCCACATGGAGATCTCCAGCTGCAGAGGGTGAGAAGAAGGCTGCGTTTTGCCCATGCCTGGCTGGAAAGAGACTATCAAGACGAAGCCTGGAATGGGGGGATCCTAGGAGGCCAGAGGCCAGATCATCCCCCCTCTCACACACACACACACCAAACAAAAACAAGGAGGCACTACAGAGCTCTCTTAGATCGCTAAGGAGGAGAGCAAAGAGGCTGAAGATATGCAGCTGACTCGGTGCTGTTTCATATTTCTTATCCAGGGGAGCATCTATCTTCTGGTGAGTGACCGAGGGGCTGGGGAAAGGGTAATGTTAGTGCTAGTGACATGGCTTTGGCAAATGTAAAGTCAAAGGGCTGCTTCTTAAACCGCCTTCTTACATTAGTATGTCCAAGCAGTTTCATGGTCTGCTGTCTCAATAGCACTTCTAGTTTGGCATGCGCTGCGCTCTGTTCTCCAATTGTCCTTGCACCAACTTCGCCGGGCAGGTCATTGCATTTTAGCTTTCAGAGGAACCTTCTGTTTAGGACCATCCTTTCATTCATCTTTCCATAAATGCCGCCTCTTTTTCCTTTGCAATGATTCTTTGCTTGTGCTTTCAGCAGCAGCCTATTAACAGTTACCAGGATATGTTTATTTTGCTAGATGTATATACCACCTTTATTCCAGGAGCTTAAACAGAAGACTACATAGCATTCCTTTCCTCCAATTCTCTCACCCCCCCCCCCCCCCCCCCCAACAGCCCTGCTGGATTGAGTTGAGAGAGATACTAGTTCAAAGTCATCTACTGAACCTCCGTGGCAGAGGACAGTCTTGACCCTCCAGATGTTGTTTAATACTTTAACCGCAGCTCTATAAGGACACTGATTCTGAGATAGGGAATTGGCATTTCTGCCGGAACAAACATTATTTTACAGCCCCGAATTCATAAAGAGAAAAGACTGAATCTATTGCTTAAAAAAAAAAAACAGTTTATTGAACTGTTACAGATCTTGGATAAGTGAGACAGGTCACAAGCTGGAAGTTGTAGAATCTCCAGTCAATTTGGCTTTTGGGGGTGGGGGGGAAGGAGGATAAATTTACCCCTTCTCATAGCAATATCATCTGCCCAAGCAAACTTCATCCGGCATGTTTCTCTGAAGCCACTGCTAGAAAGCCACCACGTATGGCAGTCTGTTCTGCCCCAAAGAAGAAGAAAAAGAAGAAGGTGCAACTCAGAGGAGTGAAATAATCTTCCAAGCACAGGGGTACAAAGGGAAGCTGCTGAGCGTAGACAAATACAAATACAAAAGGCTGCCCGTGAATGAGTTTTGAGTTTCATAGAGAGATTTGAATCCAGTGCCAGAAACCCATGCTGAAATAAAGTAAATGATACAATTGCCAGAATATATTTTCTATCTCTCCTTTGAAAATGCAAATAATTTTTCATCTATCTTCTGTAGGAGTTGTCTTCTAAGCGGCTGCTGAAATTCACAAAATTTAATTAGCAAAGTAGGCCATAGGAACAGAACAGTTTTCAGCACTAGGGCTGAGAAGCATTGTTTACCTATCAACAGAGAGGAAGCATTTGCGTCACTCAGAAATGGAAAGGCACAAGCACAAAGTTAATTTTAAAATCCTCCCCTCGTTCTCAGGAGTTGCGAGTTCAAGATGTGCTGCTCACTGTTTGATCGACAGCAGTGGACTCCTGTGATTCAAAGAGCTCATTTCTCTGCTTGTTTTTTTTTCTTTCCCTCCAGCAGTGGAGAAGGGAGGGGAGACAGGGAAATGATCCGGAGGCTTTGTAAACAGTGATTAAATGGGAGGGTAGGGCAGGAGGTATCTTTTGTCTTGGATTGGCTTGATCAGCATCACTGAAAACTACAATGACCTCTTGCCTCCCACCTCCTCAAGTTGTATTTTTCAGTTCAGGAGAAAGCAGAAACCCCACTGGAACTAGGGCTCCAAGCCTCATCTCCTCTAGAAGCGGCTTGGGTTGCAGCTGAGAACAATCTCATGTTCTCTGGCAGAGAGACGGGCACAAACAGACCAGAACTCTTCTTTGCTAAACTGCTTTTCCCTTAATGGTGGGTTGTTCCTTGCAAAAAGAGAGAGAAAAAACATTAGGGTCTACAGGGAAAGCAGCCTAGAGTTTTCTTTGGCAGCTGAGTGCCCTTACTCCCTGTGGATCTGGTGCAGATCCCTCTTCCTCCCAGCACTGCAGCTGGGCTGAGCAGATTGGGTTTGACTGGTTGGATTTTGTAGTTGCCTCCTGTCTGGTCAGTGGTTGCCTCTTCTCTGTCACCTTGCCTCATCCTCTTTTTAAAAATACATTCCCTCTCTCACCAACAAATGGCTTGTTCAAAATTTGTGCAGATGGAAGTAAATTGGATTGCACCAAGGAGCAAGATTGCAATCTCTTGTCCTTCCTAAAGGGGCAAGTTGGGAGGGGGCACTTGGCAGGATTATAGAAATTGGAAGGAGCCAGAAGAGTCTCCTGTTGCAACAGGAACAACCTTATATTCAATCAAAGCTCCAGCACTTTCAGCCAAGTATTCTCTGCTCAGAATAGAAGCAGCTCTCCTAGTTTGCAAGGAAAGCTGGTTCCTAAAGATTGAATTCATCTGAATCCAGGTTGGAGATGCTTGGGATGGAACTCGGTACATTCTTAATGGTGAAGTTACATATTGTACATTTTGAGTCCCAGTGTAAATGTTAGATATGAATGTAGTGATCTCACTGACTTAAAATTGAGATCATTCGGCTCTTCTGGGGACATCTAGGGGACCTTCTGCCCATTCACTTATTGGGACCCTGGATATTTGCCTTAAGATACCCAGTGGGTTTTTACCTGCAAAAACCTATGTACTTATCTTGAAATCCAGTGTCTCCTTAACTCAGGAGCAAGGAAAAGATGAAGCTCCTTCAACCAAACTCTTCAAAGATCTTGTTTTCAACCAGCTGTGGTCACTTCTTACAACACAAAACAAGCTTGAAAATGGAGTGGAGAGATATCTTGTTATGCAAGTCTTCAATCGTTGCCTTTTAATTTAGAAGGTGTAGCCTGGTGTTTTTGTACCAGAATGATATAATTTAATATTATACTACTGACAGATGCATTGGTAGTATCCTTTTTATTTTATTTAAAAAAAAAATGTTGCATGAAAAAAGGGTAACACTTTGTAACACTGGGATATTTTAATATAGCTTTGAAGTTCCAGAAGACCCCCCCCTCAAAATACTGTTTTTAAATAAGTAATTACCAGGTGAGATAGCAACTACTGTCCCCATTTTGGGGACGTAGAAATGGAGGGGGTGTTAAAAGCAGACATCTAATGAATCCCCAGCAGATGGGAGTTGGTTATAATGAAGAATTTTTAAATTCCACACCCCAGGGCTCCATTTAACAAGTTTACCAGCTATGGAGCACCACAAGGGCTCTTATGCCATCCTTAGCATACATCCCCCTCCTTCTAAAAACTGACTCCAGTATCCAGGTCACTATAAGATGAATATATAGTATAAACAACTTGCATGTCTCTAGACTGGGACCTGGGAAACTCACTCACTAGCTCTAATGTCATAAAAATAGCCAAGTCTTATTTGGCACCCAACAGAGGCAGTCCCAGTGCTCCCTGGGTTACCATCAGTGGAAGTGCTGTTAATTCAAGCAAATGTACAGAACCACCCAGTTTGATGGCCATCAGAGCTGAAGGTCAAGTATTCTCACCAAAAAAAAGGTCTTATCCAGATGCTGCATGTGAGAATCCTGGGAATGTTACTGGTGCCACAGCTCATTATTTTTCTGTGTGAAACCATTCAGAGCAGCATCATAATAACTTTGACATGTGTGCTCCAACTAACATGACTGTGGCCTCGCTGACTTGTATGGTTGCTTAGATCAACGTATCATAATGCCATCATGGATAAATAAAAGTTCTTCCTGATGTCAGAAAGAGGGATTTTTATGAAAAAAGTTTTTTTAAATGTGTGCATCTCTCTCTCTCTCTATTTCTAGGAAGGAATCCATGTGTGTGTGTATGAGTGAATGAATGAGTATTCTAGGAGTAAATCCTTTTGTAATATTCAAGTAAATAGCCATCTTGAAGGACAAGCCAGTATTAACATACCAAAACCCCATTCTGAACAGAGGTTTATTTACCAAGTTAATACTTTGAACTGCTGCATTAGACTGAAGGTATGCAGCCAGTATTCCTATCCTACCCTCAATTATAATTCTACCATTTCTAGAAAAGGAAAACCTGCAGTCTTCTGGATGGACTACAGTTGCCAGCAATTTTCCCCAGTGGCTTTATTGACTAGGCATGCTGGGAATTGTCTTCAGTGAATGGTGGAGGGCAATGGGTTTACCACTGTTGCTGCATGCATCTCAGGCTGAGAGAAGCCCCACTGTATTTGGTGATATTCTCAACAGGCATGCACTGGTTTCCTGCTAAGATGGTATATACCTGCAAATATATGAATCAAAAATGATGCTTAGATCATGTGAATGAGTAATACAGCCTTCCAGTATGTTAGTCATCCTGACAACAGTACTGCGGGGTTCTGAACAGATCACCTTGCCCAGCATCTGCCCCTGCCCTCCTCTTCTCAAATATTTTTTTAGTGGTAAAAAGAAGTTGAGCAGCTTTTAAAAGAACAATGTTTATGAAGTTCCTTGGGGGAAGCCAGCAGGTGATGGCCATATCTGGTTCAGAAATAACAGTCCCTGATGAGATAGAAGGTAGACATATAAACATATAACCAAAAAGTGAAATATAGATAAATCTGGGTCATTAGGGTAGGCACTAGTATACCCACCAGTATTACAACTCCAGAGTTCCCGGCCATCAGAATAACTCTGACAATAATGAGATAGAATGTAAATATCGGAAACAGCAGAATAAGTCTGACAATAATGAGATAGACGTCAAGGTCATTTTATGGATCAATGTCAGATTAAGTGCCCAATGCATAGAATAAGAATAGATGGACAGAATGTGCAGTGAAGGTAGTTGAATACTTCACCTACCCACTCCTAGGATTTTTATTAAGATCATTGCTTTTTAACTTGTTCCTAAACCATTTGGAGGTAAGAGCAATCAGGAAGGTGGCCAAGTTTTCTAACAGCGTCAAGTTATTTGGAATGGTTAAAAGAAATGCAGCTTTTGAAAGGCTACCAAATGATCTCTTCAAACAACAAAAGCAGGCATTAAACTCACACATATGGCACAAGGTAAGCAACGGAAGTGGTGGACATGGAGAGAGAGAGAAATCCTGATTTCATTTGATAAGGTCGGGTGGGAAATGTGATTAGCCAAAAAAAGAAATCCAAAGGGTTTGGTAGAAACTTTAATTAAAATATTTACTGTGACTGTTGTCAAAAGAAACAGTGCTTGTTGGGGATTGTTAGGGAAGCAATTAAAAACAAAACTGCCAACATAAAAACTGTGTATAAAAATATTCTGGTTGCAGAGAAAGTGAGGAAGGAATAGATTTTTCCCCCCCTTCTTTCACAATTCTTGAAGCCTTAGTCATCCATTAATGCCAAATGGTGGGAGAAAAGGAAATATTTTGCATGCAGCATCATTAAGCTGTGGAATTTGCTGCCGCAAGATACAATGATGCCCACAATTTAGTTTAGCTTGAAACGGAATTACAATACTAAGAGCATAACTGGACAAGCCAAGGGACATTCTAGATCTCAATTTTGTGTGAAAATCTGTCTAACCAGATCCAGGGAGCTGGATCCAGGGAGCTCATAAGCACAATCTGGAAGGTGTCTACAGCAAGTACTATTTAAGGAACCATAGTCTCTGATTCAGAAGAGCCTATGCAGCCATTAAGACTAACAGCCACAGATAGTGCATTAGGGTACATGAATTTGCTCTTCATCTTTGGTCTCATCCTCTCTTCATGCAATTTAAACTGATGGCTATCATTATATAAAATTGGAAACAAATTCCAAAATCTGGGTAATCTTCTCAAAGGCTATCTATATCTGTCTGTCTGTCTGTCTGTCTGTCTGTCTGTCTGTCTGTCTATCTATCTATCTATCTATCTATCTATCTATCTATCTATCTATCTATCTCACCTCTAGAATCAGAAGCAGAGTACATCCAAGTTTGTCATAAGAGGTTATTATATATTCTTGCCATATTTATGGGTTCCTATTCAAAATCCACCGTTCCTGACAGAAAAATTAACCAGTGGAACAGCTTTCCTTCAGAGCTTGTGGGTGCTTCATTGCTGTTGGCTTTTAAGAAGAGACTAGACAACCATTTGTCTGAAATGGTATTGGATCTTCTGCCTGAGCAAGGGGTTGGACTAGAAGATCTCCAATGTTCCTGTTGTTCTATTATTCTGTTAATTTTCCTTATCTGTCAAATATACACCAAATAAAATATCAGGGCAACAGGTTTAGAATTTGCATATTCGAAAGCCAAGTGTAAAACCTCTTTATTTCAATCTCTGGCATATCTCAGTTGAAGGTGTCAGGGAGTAATAATGGTACATGAAGTTTTTGCTTCACATCAAAATATACAGTCCTTGTCACTTTGTCCTATTCCAAGGTATGCTGCATGACAGTTCTCATACTTGTACAAACAGCATAATGCTCAAACTAAATAAGAATGATGGTTTTTGTGAGTTGCCAACTTCAGAAGATTTGGAATAGTCATTATGGGATTGGTGGAGATGTACTCTGGCTATCTATCAAGAAGATTGCTTTGATGTCCTTATCATGAATACTAATGGGAGATAGGGGGAGGGGCAACAGCTGGTAACTACATTCCTTTATCCCTACAATATACCCCTTCTGGAAAAAGGCCTTTTGATGAAATCAACTTTTAAGCATTCATCATAGTATTAGTGCTTCTATAATTATAGTTATTTCGCTGATGGTTTTAAGACTAAGGATGTGTCCAGATTGTCTCTGGGCTATCTTCAAACCTTACCATAAACAGACATGAGTTTGTTCTATGTCATTTCTATTGTTGATAGGGTCTGTCAAACTGTAACCAACTCCTAGTGAGTTCTCTCTCACACCACTTTAGGCAATTCTGTTCTCTCTCACACCACTTTAGGCAATTCTTGTGGTTGCATTCGTGTCATTTCTACTATTTTGTG
>JAHWGE010496741.1:0-11590 GCA_019457695.2 Chrysopelea ornata
TATTTATTTAAAATTAAAAATACAGAATTTATATCTCTTAGGAATTAAGTTTCACTTGAATGATAAAATTGCTGTGAAAATGGAAAGGAAATTAATGATTCTGCGTCCGTCAGACTATCAGTAGAACCCTAAGCACTGTGGTATTTCAAATATGCAGGCTAAGAATTACGACAGTGAAGTTTTAATTTGGAGAGAAAGAATGTCTTGTTTTTTGTAAAAATCCCAGAAAAACCCAGATGAATTAATGTTGGTGGCTGAGCTTCCTGCTAGTGCAATGGAAAGACCCAGAAAAAGATGGATGGGGCCACACAAATAACATTCCGGCAGCTTGGAAAGGAAATGAAAACAAGTTGGGAGTCTTTAAGAAAGTATGAGAAAATTGCAAAAACGTGCCAGGCAAAAGTCAGAAATGAAAAGTCAGAGAATAAATGAAGGTTAGAAAAAGAACTTTTAGGAAGACTATGAGAGATACTTTGCCTACGTTCAATGGCTGTAGTTCATATTTCCAATAGGCTGTACCATTTTCTTTAAACCATTTTAGTAGAATGTAAATGACTTTAGACTGTCTGCTCTAGCCCATTTGGAAAACTCTGCATTTGGCTCTTATTTATTTTCAAATGACTTCAGAAGCACACAGTCAATAAGTAGCCATACTTCAACAACCACAACAACCACAACAATCCCAGTGCTGCTGTGAGCCATGGCCATTGGGTCTAGGATCCTCACTGGACTGATAAGCTGGGAACCAGCAATGCCTTCTCTTCCCAATACGAGTCCAAATTATGTATTAGGCATGGCCATAAGATCCATCTCTTGTTAATGCCATTATAGCTGGCGAATCAAATATTGGCCCATTTGCAGACTTTTTTCCACGGTGGTTTGCCATTGAGCCAGTACACTCAGCTCCACCATCTGGGGATTCTGCCTTGGCTGGCTGAGGTTTTCCCCCTGATCGGAGGAAGGGAGATTCCTTCCAACAGGATGGGTGAGGCCCTGAAGAATGCGCCCGTGTCTCTAAAGGGAACAAGACCCAGCCAACACTGCTCCCTTCATGAAAACCGGGGGTCTGGGACAGATCACACAATGCCCTTGTGCCCAACGGAGGAGGGAATCCTGGTGAAAGATCTCTTTCTCCTGTTAGGAACAAGACCCTGTGGGGGAAGGAGAGATTGATCCAAGTGGGAAGCTGATGTCCATGGAGACATCTAAGCCAAGAAACCAAACTTCAATATACCTATTAGGACTGTGATTCTTCAGCTGGCCAGGACATCTTGCTAAGTCTCCCCTTGCAGGTTCTCAGTGGTTCCTAGCTGAGGAGTAAGTTCACAGGAATCATTATTTTATCTCATTGTCTGTCAGTACATTATACAAGGACAAAGCTCACAGGTAGACATAACTGCTACATCTGGAGCATTTTGTGGGCAAGGAGTGAAGCAGACACCCATTGAGTGGGACAGAAGCTCTTCAGCGGATGCAAACAGTGAGCAGTCATGGGGAGCTCAGGTTGTTGGTTTGCACAGTTCTGCTGAAGTTCAGTCCAATATGTGCATGAATTGTAAGCTATTTTATAAAGAGAACTATCACTAACTTCAAATATTGAGTTAAGGTATAATCAAGTTTCCTTAGTTTTCCTTGGCTTGTTGTGTCTACTGTGATTTAAACAAGTCATCATTAAAAGCATGACTGATGGTGATGGGTGATCTCAGAACATTTCATCCACAGTATCTGCCTTCTCAAATCTGCTTCTGGGGCCACATTTCTAAACCTGTTTCATCAAAAATAAAGTCCAGTAAGTTCATTGCAAACTCTGCCAAAATAAATGTGGTTCGGTTAGGACTGCAGAATAGTTGTATACACACGCACACAAAAGAAGTAATATTCACATTCAGATTTAATTACTGCAACTTAAAATGCCTGCTGAAGAATAAAAAATATGGTGCATTTTGTCATTTTTTAAAAAGCTCATTACTGGAAGATACATCAAGATTTGTAAAAGTTAGCCCTCCTGTTCAAAAACTGCTGCTGTAAGTCATTTGCTCTCATGAGAAGCTCAGGGCAAAATCTTATATAACTTTTGAAATTCTCAGTACACTTTAAATCATCCCAACAAGTTTGCAAGCTCAAGCATTAATACAGATGCTTCCTGTATTTAAAATGTATGAAATTCTGGGAACACTTTTTTTGGGGAAGATGCAAACGCTGCCCAAGGAGAAAAAAGTATACTGGGTTTGGTCCAAACTGAGCAAAATTTGGATAGATCTACTGAAATCAATGGAATTTTTATTAGTCATGATGAATTTATAGTATAGAGAGGATAAACCTTGCATCCAGCAATGAAATAGAGCAGTTTCTAATCTCACATGCTTTTAATTCACTACAGGTGAATTACACACTGCACGTCAGGGTAGACATGACATATGAGATGTTCCTCACGTTTTATCTTTCTTAGGGTAGCTTGAACAGGACCCTAGTTTTGCTAACTTCTTGGTTTCCAGATTTTTAATTTTCAGGGAATTCACCCTTGACTCCATGTTACATCCCAAGACATAGGACGTGTCCCATTTACAGTTATTATTCCAGATCAAATTTTCATGCATTAACTTGGATTTGTGTCATGTCACAAATATGACACGATATTGTCTGCTTTGTAATGTGGGTGAACAAGTCTGGTGCTTTATCAACTGAGGAATATTTTGCTTCTCTAGACCAGCTGAAAGCCACGGCTATAAGATGTCAACAAATCAAGGAGTTTTCATCTGAGAGTGTTCTATTTTTGCCATCCATATAATAAGATCATGAGCAGAAGAAATATTTTAATGCTATTCACAGTCTTCCAAAATTAAAAAAAAGAAAATATACAGCTTAAGTCATTTTAATTTCCCTTCATTTGTTTCAATCTGTTTCTCTTTGAATCAAAGCATAAGATAAGATGAAGGAGCTCAGACTGAAGATGGGAGAAACGAGGAAAGAAAAATATTCCATGAGGCAAAACCCTTGTCAGGATAGCTCTGCTAAGAAATTAGATAAAAAGTATTTATAATATAAATCACCTGCAGTTTAGTTGAGTTTGCTTATTGTTTGACTCAATTTCATAAACAAGGAATTAAAACTGAGCAAAAGTAAACCTGGAGCTTTTTTCCTAATTAAAAAATAAAATAACAATTAGAATATCAGAATATTATCAGACAAAAAGCCTATTCTATCTCCCCCCACCCCCAAAGAGCTATCTTGGACTGCATATTGGTTGTGGTATATTTAAATAGTTGTTTAATAAAATACATCTTTAAGTCAAAGGTTAGGGAAGTCATCAGTAGTAGGGCCAGAATAATCCACCTGCTGTTGCCATGGCTTCAGGGAGTTATTGGTTGGGGTCCATGTGACTCTAATGAGTAATTGCATACAGTATTAATTCCATTCTTCCAGCACATTTATAACAAGAGAACTAGTAGGCAAAAAGGGTGTATAAGTCTTGCATACAACCAAGTGTGAAGTTTCTGTTCCTTAGCTTTCCAAAATCCATGCAGTTCTTTAGTCAAGTTCAAGAGAAGTCCCAGAGAGCACTTTTTCCTCCTTATAATTCCTTTTCAAAATGGCGGCATGACCCATGACAGTCCTCTTTACTTCAGTCCAAAGAGAAATGCAAGTTCATCTCACTGCAAAACCACAAAACCATACCCTGGTTTCAGAGTCAGCTTACGTTCCAAAAATGTCGGAGGTCAACGAGACGAGCCCAATGAAAAATGTTTCAGCAAACCGGGCCCATTTTCAACCAAGCAGAAACCATTCGAGCTTCCCAGCTCTTTGTAAACATCCACGTAAATGCCATAGAAAACATTTGTCTGTATTGCATCTCATTTCCAGTTATGCAAGGTTTTACTTGGATAAAAGAGGTTTTTTTGGAGGTAACTGTCGCTCAGACACTTCGTGGTGCCCTCTCAAACTCATGGGTCCTTCTATTCCTACCTTTCTTATTTTCCTGTAGATGCTTCCATTTGTTTGGGTTCACCTGGGCATTAGCAGGTCTTTGCCGGCGTTGTTTGCGGTCCCGTTTCCATACCTGCTCGCAGAATTCATCCATTGTGTTTAGGTTGGGATGGTTGATGAGCTGCATGAAGTCTCTATACCACACTTTCTGGATGGGAGTCATGCCATTGGATGCCTCCTTGACCTTGGAATTGTCTCCTTCTTCTTCTTTATGAAGAAGCTCTTCCAGGTGTTCCGTGTCTATGATCTCTAAGGTGACCTTGAGGAGGGTTTGCATGAAGCCGTGCTCCACAGCATAGCAGAAGTAGAGTCCCGAATCCTTCCTCTGCAAGCTCCGAAGGAGAAGACCTTGCTCTGTCCGGATCAAACGGTCATTTACTTTGATCTGTGGAGGAAGAAAGAAAGTTCCTGTTTTAAGTAGTGAACTCCAGAGTCTGAAACTTTGTTCAGCCATGATAGCTCATTGGATGAGACTTTCTATCACACTAGGCTATTTCTCAGACCTTTTTGAACAGGAGAAGAAGGAGGAGGAGGAAGAAGAAAGAATGGTGCTTGGATAGTTTGAGTGCAGGCTAGCTTCGTTTCACTTATTCTATATTTTATGGACATGCTTAAACAATAAATAAACCAGGTTCATTAGTAACATCGCTGAGATGATGCTGTTCTACATAGCATACAATAAATGATCAGAATGATTGGACTACCTTATGTAACCCATTGAATGTTACAACAGCCATCTTTAATATCAAAAGAAACTTTGAAGACAATAAAAGCACTGATGTCAAACTACAGACAAATGATCATTATAATAAACAGATGCGTGTTCCTCCTTTCCTCTATATTGCAAGAGGAGGCCTAATAATCGAAACAATCAGTCTGGGTGACTTTCAAGAGAAGAAAGATGGGCTTGGCTGGCAACCTCCTACTCCGGGGTTCCCCAAATAGGGCAGATTCCAGGACGGCGGACTTCAACTCCCAGAGTTTCCTACTGATCACAGCTATTGTGGAGAATTCCTTTTCCTCTTCTCTCATCCTTTTATTAACAATGTATAAAAGAAACAAAAAAAACATAAGCAAAAACTCAACCCTACAACATTATAAAAGAAGGGAGTGAAATGATCAGAATTTTTGAAGTCCACGCATTAGGAAGTTGCTCACACTGCAAAACACTAATTCTCTTCCTTTTTTATTCCCACTGTTCCACAAGTAAAATTAAATTGGCTAGGAGACATGTCTACGTATTTGAATTAAAGCAACTACGGTATGTATTTGAATTAATCTATTTCATTAAGATTTGTAAATAGAACACATTTAATCAATGTTTTCCTTATGGTTCAGATCAAAACTGATGTTCTATGATCTATGCTAATCGTTCCCATCTCGATGCCATCCAGACTGATGGGATTACGAGATTCACCTTGAGTCGACACGGAATGGCTGTGGTTGATGGGAGCGTCGCCCAACACATGTAGAGGATACAGAAATACGGTCTATTTTTCCCATGCTTTAAAAAATGAATCAGAGAACACTTCGGGAATCTAGTCTTACAAAATGCATAGCTATTGCCAAGCAACGAATGACCTATGAATCCTTCATACAAAATATGGTTTTTCTGCCTTGTACAATTATTTCCTTTCTTCTTACCTCCTCCTACTTTCCCAGCTCAGGTGAAGCTGTCTAGCCTGCTTGGAAAAGAGGCTTGCTCTCTTACAAATGAGGTGATGATGGGACCTTCCAGGCTACTCTGCCATCTACATTCTTACTAATCCCCCCTGGAAACACGCAAAGTCTAACTGGGTAACCATTCTGTGGGGAGGAGGGGAGACATCAGAGCCAATTGCCGAGGGGCTCCCATCACACAGGAGAGCCTCTTGTCTCAGTGGAAACTTTTCACTGGATGTTGAAATAGAATAAATGAGCAGGTTTTATTGTTGTCGTTACAGGATGCAAGAAGGGAGCTGGTCTCAGGATAAATGGAAGTTCTCAGGGGGAGATCACAATGCAATAAGTGATGACGATGGAACTAAGGGGCCAAGGGACACAAACTTTGAGCCCTTGCTCTTACCTCTTCTTTCCGATCCTCATTTTGCTTCTGAAACTGCCAGTAGACCAGAGCACGTTGAGATTTTGGGCTGCACTCCAGGAAAGTACTGCTGTTCTCTACGCCATAGATAATCTTCTCTTCCAGCCCAGTCCCGCTTGGGTTATCTGCAGAAAGCAGTAAGAAGAGGCATCCTTTAAGCCTGGCTGCAAGACGGCTGCCTGCATTCATCCAGAGCCCTCCCTGCGCATGGAAGGGGACTCTCTCATCCAGGCAACACGGTTTGGAAACAAGAGCAAGCCAGGTCTTCCAAAGCATTGATGCTTGGGAAATTATGTGTCAATTATGTACGAATGTGCACACATGTGAGCTTGTGGTTACATTTCTTCTTTAAAAATAAAAATCAGCTCCTGGTGATTTCATAAAAAACCTGGAGGCAGTTTGCCACTGCCTTATCCTGAGATGTTTTTTTATTTCTGTACTAGGAGCTGACTAGATGCCACAGAGGTTGCCACCAAATAAAATATAGAATTTATATTACTTACCTCATCTCTAGAATAACATAAATCTGGGATTTATGCTGCTCTTGTCAGCCCTGAGCTGCCACAGCTGTAAATGGATGATGTTTGTAGAAGTAGCAATCTTGATTGCTACCCATCCTAAACAACAAAGAGAGGCATGCAGGCCAAGATCCGGGATCAGCTCTAAGCAACCAGTTTAGGTTGCTCTGGCAAGTCTCCTCCGGCCCACAGACATTTGGCTTGTGTCGTGGGGCAGATGGGACTCCAGAATTAATTTGACCAGGCACTGCCCAAACAGCACTTGTCACATCCTTAAGATTACAGGCCTAACATTCTTCTGAAAGGATGCTCAACTTGCTTTTCAAGTGTGGAGTGAAAGCACTTTGGAAACAGTGCTGGTCCTATGCTGCATAAGGACAGAGAGCCTTTGTTACTTCGGTGGCCCCTGGGGTCATTGCAGTGCTCCCACGACTTCTGCTGACACGTTTTGCACGGCTGAACTTTTCCCTGTTCTTATTTTCAAGAACCACAGAACCACGTGGCCATTTGTCACCCATTGCTCCACCATCCCAGGCCTCCAACCTGCCTGGATCATCTGTGGGGCAGGTGATGGTAGGTGAAAATCAGCCCTGTAGGATCTTTTCAGACCAAGAGCCTCTCTCTTATTAGACGGTGTGAGCTCCAGCTTCTTCATCGGAGTGGCTAAAGCAAACCCTCTGCAGCTGAGGAAGAGCTGGAAGCTGAAGGCATCTAACAAAACGTGTGAGTTGGCAAAGAGGCTCCTTCAGAAGAATTCTCCTCTCATGCTGGGGAACAGCCCCAAAGGAACAGGGGCCATGGAGCTGAGCAGGACATTCCTTCCACTTCACCCGAGTTTCTTCTTAAGCCTGTCCCTGGTTGCTTAGCAAGTCCCGATACAGGCGGCAAACCTGCCCTTCTAAGCATCCCCCCGAACTCTCCCCACCTGCCCCCTTGCAGGAGCTGCTCGGTCAAAGAGGAAACAAAGCCAGGGGGACCCACCAACTCCGTTTGTAACTTGGCCTGCAATAGGTGAGGCCAGCCCTATTCCCTGCCAGCTCAGAAGGTGGAAGAGTGGCGGAACTGAGGCCAGCTGTTTCCTGCCAGCTCATGAGTGGACACGGGTTGTATTTATCTCAGCCATGAGGAAGAGCTCCCAGCCTGCCTATGTCAACAGTTTGGGGGAGGCCATTTTGGAATGGCTCTTTCTGTTCCCCTCACGTGGCCGCAACCAATCCTCCTGGGCATCTGAAAGACTCCCATCTCAACGTTGTGCAGACTTAGGCATGTCTAAGCCCAATCGCTGGGCATGCCTAACTTTGGGTGGGCTGAGGCTATTTTCCCATGGCACGTTTTCTTTGGTGGCAGCCGAGTTCATCAGGCATGTTGGTGAATGCTAATCCCAAGATAAAATAGCTAATCTTTGAACTGCCCCGGGTTCCTTTGCTTCTGGGGCTTCCACGGGGCAGCCTTCCCGTTTGGAGTCCATGGCAGGGCCTGGATTCCAGATTCCCTTTATTAATGGCGGTCTCCTGGGGGCTTTCAGGGGGCGAGAGCTTGGCCATCAAAATCTTTTCAGCCTTTTTGTGCTCCAAGTGAAAGATACGTTGCCTCCTGCAGGGCCATCCATTGCCAGATCCTGTTGGCTGTGTACCACATTGGCAAACAAAACCTGTTTGTTAAACTGCCGTCCCAGGAGGAAGCCAGCAAGCAGGCCGGTTGCTTTCATGTTAATGACAGACTAATCACACGTATCACCTTAATGAGCTTCAGCTATCAGAGCCCAAGTAGGGAAAGTCTGAGGGAAGCAAACCAGCAGATAGTAAACAATTAGGAAGGCAGCCATTCAGATGTTCTCACTGTTTGTTCCAGGATGCAAGTGGAAGGACTTCTTTTTTTTTAAAGGATTGTTTGGAGCAAAACTGATTCATTGGAGAGAGATGGGGAGGGCCTTGGAAATTACCAAGGGGAAAAAGAGTTGAAAGGAAGAATTAGACACAGCGATGTTCAAAGGCAGCTGGCAGCCAACATTCTGAATCTTGGACCAGAAGGATCCCTCTGTTCCCGGCTGTTGCAACAGCCCTTTCATCAATGTTTCTGCTAGCAGTCTTATCTGCTTATTTGCCCATCTGCAAGCTTTCTGCAAGCTTCTGCACAATTCTCCGCTCCCTTAAACTCAAATCCAGACATTGGGATTGATCAGCAAGATGTGGCAATGGCTTTCTTTGTCCAGCAGAGGGGGCTGCTGCATTTTGCAGAATGTTTTCCTTTAGTTGGAAGGTGAAGATTGGGGACGAGAGACCAGGGCGACTCTCTTATGTCGGGATATCCTCAGGTAAGAGTTCATAGCACGGCAGGTAACAATCATATACAGATACGCTTGAAAAGAAATCGAGCCAGGTGGCTTTTCGTCAAGTTAAAATGCAAAGAATTTGAGGATGGGTATAATTTTTTTCCCTATCGGCCGTGTGTTCTAACTCACCGGGATGTTGGAGGTCTGAGCAGTGAGTGAGGGGGTCTCCATTCCGGATGTCCTGCCGTCTGGTGCGCCTACAGGAATCAGCGAAAGAGGGGGAAAAAAACATACTGTTTCATCACATTCATTGCTTTTTTAAAAATGAAATTAATATTCTAGATTATCTCTGTTCCAAAATGCAAACTGATCACAGAATGAAGGCTTATTCGCCCACTGAATGTGTCAAGATATTAAAACAAAGTTCACATTCAGGAATCTGATCCAAGGTCACAAAATGGAAGAATGGAATTCATCAACATTTGTGAAAAAGTTATTATAAATAATTGTCAGCCAGGGCTGCGCTTAAAAATCAATGCTTCTGATTCATTATTTCTGGGAATATTCTAGCCAAGACTTTCAATGCGTTTTGCTTATCACAAAAGTTACAAATTGATTTGTGGACAGTTGGATCAATAACAGCGGAATTCACACATTTGGTGTAACTTTTATAAATGCACAAATAAATCTACAGTGCCCCTTCTTGCTTCTGAAAATAAGACCAGTCAAGCTTTCGCTAACTCAAGTAATTTGACTTTCCCACTAAAGGAAACTCCATGCATGTGTTCTAATGTCTCCTCTCTGCCATATTGTTCTTGTTACTCTCCACCTGTTCCCTGTGAACCTTTTCAGCCTTGGGGGGGGGGGGGCTGTATTTGGTCTGCACACACACACACACCCCACTTTCTTCTCTGGCAAGCATTCTCACCAGAGGATCTAACCCAAGAAAGGCTGAACCAGCTGCCGCCTTCTCCTTTACCTAGAATCATTTCAGTTTCAGGATCTAGGAACAGAACTAGATTTGTAAGCATACTGATAGCCCCCATCAAAAATTAATGAATGCTTCTTTAGGAACTGTCCTGTTCACGGAACAGGTGTTTCTAACAGACATTTCTTTGGACTTTTCTGAAACTCTAAATCCACAGTTTGAGAGTATTCTTTGCAAAACCTTTTGTCTGTTAAAAGAGATTATTGGGAATATACCAGGGGTGAAATCTACTTACTTTCCTTACTGGTTCGGAAACACACACTTCACGCATGCATGCTCGTCACATGCATGCGCAGATCTTCTGTGCATGCGCAGAAGGTAAAAAACACATTACTTCCTGGTTAAAGCCAGGAAGCAATGACACCCAGGTGGGTGGGCGGAGCTTTGCTCCGCTATCGCTACTGGATCACTGAACTATCGGTCACGATCGCTACCAGATTGTGCGATCTGGTCTGATCCGGGAGCATTTCACCCCTGGAATATATAGTAGGTAGTCCTGAGCACAAGGATGAGCTACAAGAGTTTTAATAATTGTTTTGTTTTGAAACATCACATGTTATTATTGTTTTTTAAAAAGGATGTTGCAAAAATATATTAAAAAAAAATATCAAACACTGTTCCTGTTGAGGCTGCCACTGTTGTGTTCCTATTGCAAAAGACCAGAGACCCCCATTCAGGACATATAAGTGGAATCTTTAGGAAAAGAAGAGAAAACCAGGATGTTGCTAGAATCCGAAGCCTTCCTCTGAAGAAGAAGAAATGAGAAGGCAGCCAAAGGGAGGGAAGGGAAGGGATTGGAGCTGAAAAACCCTGAAGTCATGTCTAAAGTCAAAGACCAGGAAGAACAGGGCACAGCTCAGGAATTCCTTGTATTTTTTTCTGGAAAGCTTAACAGGGGTCAGAAAGACCATTGTTTTACATAGACCTAGAACATTAATTAATTGGTCTGGAAAATATTGACCAACACTTAATTCCCATATCATTCCTTAAATTAGCAAAAAGGATCAAATTGATTAACAAATGCGTGGTTGTTTTAATGCCGCTGCCTACTCCTGTCTTTTAAAGACAGGTTCTAATTTTAAGTTGTGATGGGTGGTTTTTTTACTTTTCTTTCTCTCTCTCTTTTTATTTTGGTGTAAATTTCTTTGGAAGGCTTTTCTCTGAAAAGGAGCATATTGATTTCTGAAATAAATAAATGCAAAATCCCACCTCTTGTGTCAGTTCCAGAAGAAGCCCCCCCCTTTATGGAAATAACTATATGCCAATAATAAATAAGGAAAGGCTTAATCTGAAGGCTCTGATAAGTAATTCACTCTATGAGTCATGGTTTGAGTTAGTGCCACAGGAACGTGAGTCAAAACTTGGGATCTTCCTAAGGAATCATGTGGATTTGAAGGAGACGAATTTTTCCATGGTTAGTCTAGGAAGGCCTTGCATGGACAAGCTGGAATCATCCGGCAGTCCATCTGCCAATCCCTGGGCTGCATGCCTAAATAATAATAATAATAATATGATGATGATGATCTTTTTGTGATGGAAGCCCCTCTCTCTTACACAGCGCTTTGTTTCCCCACCATGAGGAATAAGCAAAGCCTAACAGGGGCGAAAGGAGTGGAAAGAGAGGCCTGAGATTTTATGAGCCAGTACAGGCAAAGTCTGTGGTTTTCCCCTTTGCTTAAGGTGACCAGACGTCCCGATTTTGTCGGGACAGTCCCGCGGGCTTTTCAAAAAGTCCCGGTTTTTCC
>JAHWGE010497546.1:0-11157 GCA_019457695.2 Chrysopelea ornata
AGTTGATTTAACTCCTCCGGAAGGCTCCATAACATAGTAACTTTTTAGAAAGCAGTATCTTATTTTTAGGCACCTGTTGGATAATCATGCTTGTTGATGAAGCACTTAAGTCTCTTATCAGATACTGAATTGTCTGTAAAATCAGCTCAAAATCTGAAACAACAACTTAAAAGGAAGGATAGTCATAATTGTAATTGATTTGGCTAAACTGTGAATGATTTAGTCTTGTTCGGTTTCTTTTCGTCAACTCTTTTGTTATTTCCATGCAGGCCTTGGGTTGCATCCTCTACTTGTTGTGCTTTAGACAACACCCATTTGAAGATGGAGCTAAGCTTCGAATAGTCAATGGAAAATACTCCATCCCACAGAATGACACAAAATATACCGTGTTTCATGATCTTATACGTAAGTTTCAGACAAGAACACCACTTACCTGGAGAGGTGGCATGAAAAGGAGGGGAGCTGATGATTTTGTAGAGAATTTTATGGTTTCTTTTTAAGCTCACAAATACATTTGGTTTCTATACCTACAAGTATATGTGAAAGGCCTCTCTATATCAGCTATTTCAACCTGCTACTTGACAAAGACTTGGACAGAGATTCTCATCATTCCTGCTTTTCAGTGTCCATGCTAGAGAGCAGTAATGTGGGCCATTAAAAGTACAACTCATTTGAAGAGGATAGACTAGGAAGAGCTGGCCTACTCTTAATTCAGGAAGAAGGCTAATACATGAATAAGATTGTCTTTTTATTGTTTCAGTATAGTTTAAATGTGTGGCTTCATTCTAGCTACTTCTGAGTGCTAGCATTTCAGATTTACATCATAGCTATGATCACAAGTCCTGTTGGCAGGCTTTTAACATATGCTGATCTCTTCCTTGCATTGTCTTTAGGTTCTGCTTTGAGGGTGAACCCAGAAGAGAGGCTGTCCATCACTGAGCTTGTCAATCAGCTGCAGGAGATTGCAGCTGCTAGAAATGTGAATCCAAAGTCCCCTATCACAGAGGTAATAGATCCTGTATGGTGAAACCAATTCTCTGCTATGTGGCAATACTGTGTGTCACATGGTAAAACCCCAGGAAGTGTAGGTATGATTAGGAAGAAACCTGCATCATATCATTCATTTATTTCTGCTAAGAAAATATCATGGATGTATCATCAGGAATTGAACCTTGATGTTTAGCTTTAGCAAAAGCCTGTGGCAACACCTTTTTAAGCTGTCCTCTGTAGTAAGAAGAACAAGGAAATAACATAACAATATCATTGGATGGGACAAAATAAGTGGCCAGCTTTTCATATTATTGGGAGGATTGCAAAATGTTGAGTATAGATGATGTCCTTTTAGAGGGCTATTGGGAACTACAGAAGAGATAAATACTACAACTGGCTTTTTGGAATGGAAATTGCATAATTCCTCACCAAATCATCCATTTATTCTGCTCCCTTTCTGCTCCTCTGGGCTATGTTTTCAAAGGTGAAGGAGAAAAGACAGTTGATGGTGATGATAGAACAGTCTATGTAAGCCGCTCCTCCATTTTTAATAATTTGGCTTGGTCTTTTTCTACATTAATTAGATTTATTGCTTCTTGAATGCTTCATTTAGAGCTTTATATTAAAATCAAAATTTCCAACGATCCTTGTATTCTTTTTTTACAATCAACCAAACTTATTTAAAGCAACTATTGTTTTTTTAGTGCAGATGGGCTGTGGGTGGGGAAGACTGGCAGTATATTTGTATTCACTCCTGCTGTGATGCTTTTTCCTCCCAGCTTCTTGAACAAAATGGGGGCTATGGGAATTATGCTCAGCCTAAGACATCTTCAGCCTTGGTGCCACAGAACTCAAAACCTGCTGGTCAGCTTAACAATATATATAATTCAGGTATGATGCTCAATGGAATTTTCTTTTCTTTGTGTACTGTCCAATTCTTACTGTTTCTTTTAATGTAGCCTTTCTTGCAGTATTTGACCATCTCAATTCTTATTTATTTTAGTATTGCTACTAAACTTTTAAGTTTAGACATTAAAAAGTTTTCCCAAACTTAGAAATCCTGGTAAGAAATAATAGTAATCAAGGTTTGAACAGAATGATGGATACCTTACCTTCTCATACTTTTGCTGACTGCTGGCTGCCTGCAATTTGGCAATTCAAATCTCACCAGGTTCAAGGTTGATTCAACTTTCCATCCTCACTAAAATGAGGATCCAGATTGTTAGGGGCAATATGCTGACTCTGTAAACTCGTTAGAGAGGGCTTTAAAGCACTGTAAAGTGGTATATAAGTCTTAAGTGCTATTGCTATTAGATAGTCCTTCTCTTTCCTTCTCACTGTATAGTCTTACCATTGTGTGAGCATTTAAAACATACAGCAGCCCTCTGATCCCTGAAGATAATAGCAGCTGGCCACCATCTGAAATTGAATGCTTTGTTTATTGCAGCTAATAGTTTTGCAGGACTGTGTTTGCTTCCGAATGTGTGGACTGCCTTAGAAGAGAAGCCATTTGCTGATTTTCTGTTGAATCATTACAGTTGGCCGTTCTTCTTTGTGTAGAAAAATATTGCCTTAATTAAAAGACCCAGACTAAGGTAATAATACATAAATAAAGACGGCAGCTAAAGTGCCCTGCTGAATTTGTTTTTAAATGGAAGTACAATTTAATGCAATTTCTAATGGGAATGTAAGTCTGTTTAGAGGAAAGAATAATGATGATTGCCTGCTTGGGTTATAATGCTGTGTTTTTGGCTTTTAGGGCTGATCGTGGCAGAATGTGACCAGTCTTCTGGTGGGTTTTTTGATATCCTTCGAGGTGGGACCGAAAGATTTTTCACAAATATCAAGGATACATCTTCAAAAGTTATTCAGTCTGTAGCCAAGTGAGTAGAAATGTGGCTTTATACCCCTGCTGTATTATTGGTACCAGTAACTCTAGGCAGTGAACCAGTGATTGAAAGAAAGTGATAACTTTAACATTACTAGGAAAGCCCAGGAATGTTAGATCTTGTAACAGAATTGCCATAGTGTATATTTCAAATGTTCCATTTCCTTTGAATAGTTTTTTAAAAAAAACCCACCAGCAATAAGCCAAATTTAGCCCCCCAAAGTCTGAATTTTAGATTGAGGAAAAGAGTGACTTCCCATTCAATAAGTATGCCCAAATTTTGGCAGCAAAATCTTAGCATGGTCAGGCGATACAGGTTACTCTCTTTGAATTTCATAATCTGAAAAAAATTAAAACACCTTTTCTTGTATATTACATTACATACTTCTTTCCAATTACAGTGGAATTTTTTAAAAAAAATATTTCTTTCAATTGTTTTTACTGCATGTTTAATTGTAACATTTTGGAATCCTTAATGCTTGAAACCTGTTAAATAGACTTTAAATTAGCACACCTAATTTACACATGAAAAACAACTAGAATCCAGTCAGATTATTCCCTTTTGCATTGCAAATTACATCATCAATGGCGTGTTCAAGGTGACAGGAATATGAGGAATCATAGCTGAAATTTGCTGAAAACAGGACTGTCAAGCTAGCTGGCTTTTCAGTTAGAATCATTTCCCAGTTACTAAAGCTATAGTATCATATTGTAGGGCTCAATATAACATCATTAATGGTCCCAAACACTCACTCATTCATTTATTCAGTGCTTCGTTTCTAATCTGGTTTTGGATCTAGCTCACATGTTAGATGTTAGATAAGACAGTAGTGACCATTCAAGGGTTGCTCTGTTCTGTGTCGCCTTAGCAACTCATAGTTTCTAAATCATGTGAGGCTGCGTCAATCATTCTTTCTTTCAGTTATTGTCTGAGAAGAAGTGTGGGCATGGGAACAGAGAGTTCAGGGTAACCCGTGTGATGTTTGCTTTCCAAAAAAATGCCAAGACGGATGGGGAGTAATGAGATGGATTTGCCTTTTTTTAGGTCCACAGGATTACGCTACCTTAAGCTGAATAATTTTTTTAAAAACAACAGCGGGGTGTACAAGTGAAATTGAATTAACTGAATCCTTGATTTTGTTTGTCTGTTTTCTCCTAAAGCTGAATAAGTTTCTTTTGTTTACATACACTTTAATACCTGCTCTAGATCAGGATTTTCATGGGGAGGGAGGAGGAGGTGAGTTGAGCCCATTTGAGATTTCGAATACCTATAATGGTTGCCATGGTAATTCTGGCCAATTACAGAAGCCTTGTATGACAGATCATAAACAGACCCCAGGATTTGAATTACTCACTGTTTTATTTTCTAAATCTGACCAGAGGAACTGCAAGTTACGCTTATAGTGATTTGCTTTGCTACATGCCAATTTCCCATTATTTTTGTTTTTTAATGAAGGGCAAAGAACTGGACAAAATGCTGGACAAGCTATAGGTGGCACACTGTCACTCATTGATCTTAGATAGCACATTGAGGATCAGGTTTTAGACCAAAGTTTCTGTGATCTGTAGATCATTGATGCCCCTACAAATAATTGAATGAAGGAAAATTACATTCTAAGAACATATTCTCGAGTACCATCTTTTCTGTTATATTTTTTTTGGGTTGTTAATTATTATCATCTCTTTTCATTAAACATAAAACTCAGTCAACTGAACATTTAAAAATGTATCACATTTTTATTATTTATCATATTATTATTATTTGAAGTTATAATTGATTCAGAAATATCTTTGTGCTATGCTGCATTCTGTGAATTGAAGTATTGCTTGGTGTGACTTCAATATAAATCAATTACTCTTTGCACATTTGATGATCAGATCAATGGTTATTATGACATTGCTCAAGAGAAAAGGTTTGTTTATATAGGCTCTGATATAGATTTTGATGATAGCGTAATGGTCTGCTTAAAAGAAATGATGGGAAATTCTGTTATTTAGATATCAGCAAAGAAATCTATAACATATTTTCAGTTTTATCAATCTCTTGATACAGTTTTATCTTAAATGTACAGTTGCAAACTTGGAATGAAATAATATAACTTATTTGGGAACCCTGAAGGTTAAATGATTCATCATAAGTTTAAAGAGCCTTATGGACTTTTTTGAATCTTTGGTAGTCCAGTATGTGACTGGTAGCTTTTGAAGGATAACTACTGTATTGAAGAGATCAGTGGGAGAAAGAGGCAGAGTCCTCCATCTTGGGGTTAATGCATAGGAACAGTTTTCACATAATTCAAAGTCTTCATGCATTTTTACGCAAGGAAGAAATAACTAGTTAGACTGGAAAAATAACATACTTCTTCCTCTGCTGTTCAGCAGCCTAATCTGATGAAAAGTTTATGAAACTGATGTATAGGGAGATTCAGGTCTAGTATTCTGGAGGGATTATGACATCAGGATTAGGCTAACCAATCATAAATTAGTTAATCCACATACTGTTCCATGATGTCATTCTGTTGACCAAGACAATGGTTCAGTGTCACTGAGACCTCAAAATAGCTCACTTAGTTTTTTAGGTTTTCCTTTTTGCTAGTCACCCAGTGCTTGAATGCTAGCAGCTGTATACCGTCAGAGGGACTTCTCATTGGGATGGACTGGAACCGTTTCTTTCAAGCGGGGCCTTTCCTGGGCAAGGTGAAGGACCTAGGAGATATTTTGTCACATTTCATGGGTTGATGACTCTGATGGTTCTGAGTTTTTACAGTATTGGCATTTGGGTAGTGACAGTGGGGAAAAACATTCCACTTTAGGGGGAAAAATACATTTACTACCAGTACTGTATTTTAGTTGATGCTTCATGGTTTGAGCCACAGGATAAGATTTGACAGTGCCAGAACTCAAAAGTCGTGGATCTTTAAATACTGACCACCTAATTCACTCATATATAGTGAAATTAATTCCCCCCACCACCAAAAAAAAAGGAAATGCAATCAAGGATTTTATTAAAGTGACAAAATGATCATGTTAACTTATTGCTCACTTGAGAATACATGTGCATGGTAATCCTAACATAGGGATATTTCCACTGTTACAGGGATTCTTTTATGTTTATTCAAGATCCAAAGAGTCACATGTATCCAGCAGAATTAGTGGTCTGTGCTTTCTTAATGGCTGTTCTATTATACAATAGAGCAAAGTCTGTTCACTTGCATATTATTTTTTAACTTATATTTTGAATCCCTCAAAATGGGCTTCTCCGAAAATAATTTGATTTTTTAAGATAATGATCAGATGCTTTGGAACATATGCTGGCTGGGAAATCTATAAGTAGTACTCTTAACATAACAAGAAAGCATAAGGCTGAGGAAATTTGTGGTTATATAATGAGAGATAACATAGTTTTTTTGTATCTTCTGAACATTTTTAACGAGCCAAGTTAGCTGGAAATAAGCAGCATTTTAATTGGTAGAAATTACAAATAAACATGAAAAATTATTGAATCTCTCAGAATATGAGCAGTATTTATGAAAATAGTCACCTAAGTTTGGGAAGAATTGTGAGCATTGGCTCTTACCCACATCGATGGTTCTTCCTATTCATAATGGTGTCCATCCAACTTAATGTGAGCTAAAGCATTTGGGACAAGGGAAAACAAAAGGAAAATTCGATTTGGAGAGTTCAGTTTTTTTATCTTTACTTTGTTTTTTGGGTGACTTCGGTTTTGTTTTGTTTTATTTTACATTTTGATTTTGTGTTTGATGCTTCTTTTACCCATTTTTCCCCATTGCTTTTCGTCATTCCGTACTCATGTTCCTTAGCAGCCCAAGGTAAATATTTCTTCAGTATGTTAGTATTCATACTGTGTGTGCATGCTAGCAGCCAATATGAAACTACAAAAAGTTTTCTGAACTTTCAAGTTTTACCTCTGCCTTGTGATCTTTGCTCATTGTTTTAGCACATGCATAAAACATATATGCAGACCTATAACCTTATGAATTAAGACATTGCCATTAGGTACTCAGTTACATTTAAATTTAGTATCATATTCTTGGTACATGTATATATTTAGATTTTCTTTTTTTCATCAGCCCACTAAATTGCTATATCTCATATTTCTGGCTGGGTTTCCCCCCCGCCCTCCACACAGATAGTAGGAAGCAGATTATTATCAAGTATTGTCACTGAAATCTTTGAGTTCTTAATGTCTGTCTTATTTTTAAGACTTGAAAGAATGGGGTTGTAATTTTAGGGATATATGTAGCCAGATAAAATAACCGCTGTGGACCATGTTAAGTTGAATTAACCCATTCAAACTAAAATCGTTCTCTGAAAGGCATAATTCCAGTAAATGTATGTATTGCAACAACTAAATTGAAATGTGCACACACTGTATAATGATCTCCATGTGGATTGTTACATGGTCAGATCTCCTCACAATGGGGAGCGGGGAGTTGTTGCAAACACTAAAGAATCGATAAAAATGACTCCTTGTATAAAAATGTGGCTTTGGTATCCAGGCCTAATGAAAAATTTAAAAACTAGTGCATAAATATCAAAGCTCCCATTTAACTTACTGTATCTTTGTTACATAGGATAGGGAAGGGAAACTGATACCCCAAGGACTTGCTGGGTTCGTGCCCTATTTTGCACACAGTTCTATTCAGACTAAGAATCCACTGACTTGGACAAATGTGATCCTTATACACCATTGTTAGGAAAATTCACAAAATTGGTCAAAACTGCAGTGGCGCAGTGGTTAGAATGCAGTACTGCGGCTAATTCTGCCGGCTGCCAGCAGTTTGGCAGTTCGAGTTTCACCGGCTCATGGTTGACCTAGCCTTCCATCCTTCCAAGGTCAGTAAGGACCCAGATTATTGGGGGCAATATGGTGACTCTGTAAACCGCTTAGAGAGGGCTGCAAAGCACTGTGAAGAGGTATATAAGCCTAAATGTTATTGCTATTGAGATTATTAGCATCTCAAAAAGTGCTAATTAAGGTGCTCTAGGCATAGGCTAACCTACTGGCTCGTAATAGTTTCCATTGCAATGCCCATAATTCCTAGACATTCCCTATATCCTTCACCTATGTAGTTCATGCCACAATTCAGGAAGAATTTTGGTCAGTTCATAGGTTTGCTTGAAGCAAACTGGCAAGGAGATCATGGCTCAGTTGTTAACCCATATTAAAGGAAGATGGAAATCCTCAGCATAAACGTGGAAGGCAGACTTGAAATAGCTGTTTAAAGAATTTATCACTTTTGTGTGTGGATGTGGGTGTTTTGTTTAACTTCTCTACTTTATTAAATCTGTTTTTCAAACCTAAAAATGCTATCCTCTTAAGGAGTCTTAAAACCATCTGTGCCGACTTAAATTAACTTTTTTTCTGCATATAATATTAGTTATCTTCCTGCTCACTGCTTGAAACTGATTTGCCATTAAGTCCCACTGCATAATTGATCGTTAATTTGTAGACTCTACTTCATTAAAGCTAATCTGTGTGTTGTATAGCCCAGGGGTGTCCAAACTTCAACTCCCAGAATTCCCCAGCCAGCATGAGCTATAAATATGAGCAAATTGCTGGCTGGGAATTCTGGGAGTTGAAGTCCACCACTCTTCAAGGAGCCAAGTTTGGACATCCCTGGTGTAGCAAAATACATTCACTACAGGTAGTCCTCAACTTATGACCGCCATGGAGCCCAACATTTCCATTGCTAATCAAGACAGATGAGCGTTGCTCCATTTTACGACCTTTCTTGCCACAGCTGTTAAGTGAATCACTGCAGTTGTTAAGTTAGCAACACGGTTGTTAAGTGAATCTGGCTTCCCCATTGATTTTGCCTGTCAGAAGGTTGCAAAAAGGAATCACATGAACACTTCAACCCTCACAAATATGAGCCACTAGACAGGCATCCCAATTTTGATCATGTGACCATAGAGCTACTGCAATGGTAGTAACTGTGAAAAACAGTCATACGTCATTTTCTTCAGTGGCATTGTAACCCCAGACAGTCACTAAATGAAAGGTTGTAAGTTGAGAACTATCCGTACTATTCTACTTCTTCCTCCTATTCCTTCTTTTTCCCCTCTAGCTATTTAGTGTCGTTTGTGTAGAGCACAAAAGAGGTCTGGGCTAATGGACGATTAAAAGCTCTGTACCCGTTGTGTCTTGAAGGACTTTTTTTGCTGTTGATGTAATAACAAACTAGACTATTAATTTTGCAGCTTTGATACAATCTAGGAAGAGGAAATCTGTGACCTTCCGGATGTTACTGAACTATAATTCCCAGCATACTTTATCACTGAGCATGCTGTGGGAATACATATATACAGTTGTAGTTACCAGAAGCTGGACAGGTGGAGATTTCTCCTGAAGAGAATACCGCCCCCCCGCCTGAAAAAAATTAATTTTGTAAAGCCTATTATTTAAGACAGGATCTTTCAGCTTTGAGATAATTGTTTTTTTCTTGAAAGAAAAGAATCTTTTAATAATGGTTCAGGCATTTAAGCTGCCATTTACAGTGTGTATTTACCAGGGATATTCTAGATTCTTTAATTTATCTCCCATAGTTCAGGTATTTGAGAATCACGTTTGTGGCTATCTCTTGGGGATAGGGAGAACAGGTGGTAGTCTTGTTTGATGTGCAAAAAGCCAGTAGAATTTAATAAGCCACTTGAAAATAATCATCTCTTGAATGGACTTACATTCTAACTTTTAACTTGAGGGTTTTTTTTAATCTATATTTCAGTTACGCAAAAGGAGATTTGGATATATCATACATTACATCCAGAATTGCTGGTATGTATGATTACAAACATTTTATTAAACATGATTTTCTTAAAAAGCAGATGAAACATATTGAATTCAACCCCAACTCTTTCTTTCTTTCTTTCTCCCTTCGTTCTCTAGTGATGTCATTTCCAGCGGAAGGTGTTGAGTCTGCTATAAAAAATAACATTGAAGATGTGCGGCTGTTTCTGGACTCAAAACATCCCGGACGCTATGCTGTCTACAATCTGTCTCCGAGATCATATCGGCCTTCCAGATTTCACAATAGGGTTTGTAAATTAATATTACTTTACTCCATTGTGTTTTGTGCATGATGGTATTGCACATCTCATTGTACACCTTCTTCACCTTGGTGGGGAAAATAGTGAGAGTGTTTATAGTATCAAAGAAGAATCTTCAAGCTGACTTCCAACCATCAATAAAGCCAAAACTTTTTTTTAGTTTTAGTAAAACTAAATTTAGTTAAGATTCAATCTTAAGGGACTGCAAAAGGAAGAAGGGGTTGTCAGTAAAATTGGGGCTAGATCAAAAGAAGAAAGGAATATTTCATAAACACATAAATAGACAAGGACAGTGGATATTGTAGTTACCACTAGATGTCTCCAGAAGATCTATTGAGCAGGATATGAAATCATTTACAGACAGAACAACATACACCCTCACACATATTTTTGTCTCTAGTAGTAGCATTTCTTTTAAAAAAATAACCCTTTGCAAGAATTTGTGTATGTTTGTCTTCTACCAGTTTTAATACTTTGAAATTAAGAAAAAGACCATTCAAAATAGCAGCATATCTCTTTTAAAATGTTAATGGATTTGTTTTTATATAACATGCATAGGTTCTAAGTGCATATCATTTTATATATGCTTCTTAATTCTGAACTGCATCGCTTCCAAGCTATTTCAGCGCTATTCTATCCTGCTGAATTCTAGTGATAAATGAAGCGATATGGGGTGTTTTGAAGCCTTGGGGTGGCGAGGTGGAAGCATATGCAGGCTGTGAGCTGCCCTCACTACTGGTTAAACTCTTCATAATAATGAAATTTGCTGCAAGAAAATGCGATGCCCTTGTAGGATTTTTACCAGGTTCCCAGAAAGTACTCTCTGAATTAGGGATTTGCAGAATATTCCCTTTCAGAGACAAAACATTCCAAGGAATACTCAAAGACAGTTTGTTGTTCCTTCAGACCATGCTGATCTGGCTCTTCTGGAGATGACCTGGCAGTTTTTTGGAAGTAAATATTTCAGACATGATTTTGCAGAATCCAAATCATCATATGCCAGGAATCCATAGGAGGAAGTGTATCGCCATCATATCCTGTTTACAAATTTCTATTGGCTGCTAGCCCTGCGATGGACTAGGTGAACTTGTATTCTGCCCTGGAAGTGATGCTTCTGTCTTCTTGCCATGAAGCTTCAGTTTCAGTGTCTGATAATAGTCGACAGTGAATTTAGTGCGGTGTTGTAAATAAATAGTGCAGCGTTGTAAATA
>JAHWGE010497847.1:0-14997 GCA_019457695.2 Chrysopelea ornata
GTGTTCTTCCCCCCCCCCCCCCCCGATACAGATACTCTCCGTATTTGCTGATACAGCTTTATTTCCCTCCTTCCATTATAGTTTCTGTCCTGGCCCTCCCCCACTTTTCCCACCTTCGATTTGCGCCCACATTTTTAAAAGACCCACCGATACAAGGCCTTCCAGGCATGCTCCTTCCCTGGAGGTTTTCAAGAAAAGATTGGATATTTGTCCAGGATGGTATAAAGACTCCTGCCTTGGGTAAGGGGTTGGACTAGAAGACCTCCAAGGTCCCTTTCAGGCCTACAATTAATTCTGTGAAGGTACATTTTTCTCTTTCTGGCTCAATAACTGCAGTAGGATTCTTTCAATCCGTCCATCAGCCCAGGATCTGTCTTCCTGTCACAATTTGCTCCTGGGCTCTTTTTTCTGGTTAGGCAGGGTAGGCTGAAAGGAAAATGCAGGTGATTTTGAGCAAAAACCGTGTTTCCCTGAAAATAAGACCCCGTCTTGTACTTTTTTTGAACCCTGACATAAGCGCTTGGCTTTATTGCCGTGCGCTCAAAAGCACATTGGGCTTATTATCAGGGGATGTTTTATATTGGGCGAAACAGGGTACCAACTGAGCAATCCAAAACAGTCTGTGGCTGCCAAGCGCTAGGTATGGTTTGTTATGGTTAATAACAGAATAAAAGTTGGAAGAGGACAAATGGTTGTCCAGTCTTTTCTTAATTGATCTCTTCTGATTGAAGGGGCAGAGACCGATGATATAATTCTACCTGCCACTTCTGCTTGGGGAATTAAAAAAAGGGGTGGAAATTCTCTGTGCCAAACCTGGCCAGTGGTCTTGAGTTTCACAGATAGGTTTTGTTCTGATTCTGTAGCTAACAGCACACTAGTAACTGTGGGCCAGGACATATTATTATGGCAATATGATGCAGCATTCTGAGAATTCTGTCATTCTCCCACCGCAAAGCTCGGCTAAGGTGTCAGGAGTCTGAAGCAACACAGTCAAAGCCTTTTTTCCTCATTAGGTAGAACTTGGTGAACCCTTTGTTCGTGGAGTTTCTGTAGAACCAACTAAGAACTTATTCACATTTGTTTAAAGACTTGTGTAAAGAAGACAATATCTTTGGATCTATCACCCACACATTATTGGAACTTTTTGATTCATAACAAAGTTGCTTGTTTTCTTCCCCTTTCCTGTTGCTTTGTAGCTGAGCTGGTGGTTATGAAATGCATCAAAATTGCAGAATGTTCTTGCACAAGTAATGTTTCTCTACTTGACTCTTATTTTTGGGAATTTTTATTTTTGCAGAGCTGAAATCCAACGAACACTGAACACAAGCACCTGACATTGCTGTCTGTTACAGAAGGAAAGGATTGAGGGAGAGGGGAGGCAGGGCAAAGTTGGTTTGGCTTGTAAGAATGTAAATCCTGATACGGTTTGCAAATAGATCTGAATGAAGCTCTGTGGCTTTAAAAAAAAATAGCTCAGAGTTGAGCATCTGAATTGCATGTAGAGATTTAGTGGTGATGGGATCTGGATTGAAAGGGAAGAAGACGGGCTGGAGCCCTACTGTCAGCCCCTTAGAAGGAGTTGGGATCTTGGCACTAGGCGTGCAATCTTGGGAAAACACACGTTTGATTTAAAGATAGACCAAGACTTTGACACAAATCGTCCAAGTCCTTTCAGATTTCTGTCCTGTTCTACATCCTTGCTGCATTCTTAAGGCAACATGGAAGTCTCAAAATAGAGCTGGGGCAAAATACCACTATCATCTTGCAATAATTGTATTGGTGTCAAACACCGAAGCTGACATTTAAGGCTCTGGATGTTTTGCAGTAGTTGGGTTATTTAAAGCACTGAATGCATCTGTACAAACCTTCCTGGGCTTCGGAGTGTTGAGCCTTTAGACCAGAGGTGGGGTTGGGATGAGCCCAGGCCTTTGGAACTGCTGCTCCCCAAGCAGTTAGCAGCAATCTATAGGGTTGTTGACTGAGGATGAAGATTTTTTTTTTCTTATTAGTCTTTTTTTAATGTTATGATTTTGTGCTCAATGTGATCTTGTTTTTTCCCCAAGTTGTAGCCCTGTTGCTAACTTTCTTTCACAAAGCATGTGAAAGGGGGCAAAGCATGCCAGAATAGAAGGCACATAAATGAAAACATACCCTACGCTTTCCCTTCCTGTGTCCACTTTCAATATATTGCTGTATTTTCCCACTTCAGTACAAAACACGGTATGACAAAAGGAAAGTAACTCTCGTGAAATATTTGCTTTTTTAGAATGCCTGCCAGGTAATTAATGATGTGATTGAACGATAGTTCTGTGCTTAGTGTTACTTGAATATCGCTGCTACCACGCTGGAGGTACAGTTAATGCTACGTGTGTCATTAGTGCATATCTACTGAATTCCCTATGTATAATTTTCCAGTAAACGCAAAGGATTGAAGGTTCCATTATATGCACACTTTTATTACAATTTTTTTATTTGTATTACAATTTTTTTTCTAATGATATTGTAAATAAAATGTTCTATACATTTAGAAAGAATATAATAAAATCAAAGTTGCAATGTTTGAACCTCTTATTCAATTGAGTTGAAAATGAAGATATTTAGGTTGTACACATTGTATTAACTGGTTTATTTATTATATGTCTCCCATCTTATTACCCAAAGTGACTCTGGGTGGTTGCAACGTGATTGGTTTGGCCTAGCTAGTCATGTGAATTCATCCCCTGTTTTTATCCCACAAATTTTGTTTCTGTGATGTGTGAACCCAGCTTTTCAAGTACATAGTGCAGAAGTAAAATAAACAAATCAGGAATTGCTAAAAGCAGCCACTTTGCCGAATGAATAATATATATTTTTAAAGGAAACAAAGTTTCCCAACAATATGCTTAAAAACAGTAAAACCGCTTTAAAAAGTACATGAAAAAAATAAATGTAATTAACATTTGTGTGTTTTAACTTTCAGCTTTATGGTGTTCTTGGAAAATGTTGCACCTCTTGTGAATTCTCTGAACCTTGGCGTTGTCAGCCCCTTTCTGTTGGGCCTGCCTCCTTTACAGTTGGTTCAGATTAAGACCCAGTTGGCTCTTCATCAGTTGAACTTGGTTGCTTCCAACTATTCTGTAGCCTCCTCTCCTTTGTTAAATGAGGCGTTCCTGAAACTAGCCATGTTTAACCCGAGAGGAAACATGCCGCAAAGGCCGAGGGGACCTGGCATGCCTGATCCAATCCCGCGTGGGCCTTTTCACAGGCCGGGACCTGGACCAGGTGGTCTTCAGAGGCAGCACCCACCTAATTCTGATGGAATGCCCCAAAGGTTCATGGGATCAGACATGAGGGCAGGATTTCCAAGGCCAAACATTCAGGTGCCTCCACACAGAATGGACCCAAGACAAGCGGCAGAGAGAATGAATATGGAGCAGCAGCAGCAGCAGCAGCAGCAACCACATCATCATCCACATCCGCATCCGCAGCAGCAGCAGCAGAAGATGGAAGGATGTGGTTCTCATTGGGACAATCCGTTTCCCCCTGGAAATAATAGCCAGAGTCAGCCCATCCCAGGAAGGATGACAGACTATCCCCCCCCTGTGCAAAGCCGGTATACCAACGAGAGCGCTTCAAGTATCTTGGCGAGTTTTGGACTGTCTAATGAAGACCTGGAAGAACTTAGCCGTTATCCAGACGATCAGCTAACCCCCGAAAACATGCCTTTGATTTTAAGGGACATCCGTATGAGGAAAATTGCTCATCAGATGCCAAGTTTGCCTCATCAGAGCAGCGAAAAGGAGAACTTCCGCAGCGAGGATGGCCGTGGCCCCATGATCAAGAGCAAAGTCATTGATTACGGGCACGAGAGCAAATACGGGTATGATGAAGGACCCCTGGAGGTGAAGGTCTACGGTTCAGAGGGGTCCCCTAAGGACACCCTGAAAGGGTTCCAGACCCAGCAGACCCCACCAGCCGGCATAACCAGCAAACAGATGAATGCCGTTGAAGAATTAATCCGCCAGATGGGGTTCCAAAGAAGCACACCAAGCACCCCGTCTTTTTTCCCCATGGACACGCCAAGCAAGATGTCTGGATTGTGCGCCCCTTCCACAGGAACTGGGGTAGCTCCGGCAGCCCAGCCCATCATGCCACCTGTGGGGCCGCCCCTACCTCGGCCCACCATGCCACCTGTTCGGCAGGCTTTGCCTCCCCCGTCTGTAGCTCGGCCCATGATGTCACCTATGAACCAGGCGCCTCCTCCTCCTCCCCCCCCTCCTCCTCCTTTTGCACCTGAAATGCTTGGGGGTATGAACCGGCGTGAGAGGATTCATGAAGAATCCAGACCAAGCCCTAGTGCTCCCCCCGAACCGGCTCCCGTCCATAAACCTTTCCGGAAAGAGATTGATGGGCCTATAAAGTCTCCATTTGGGGTCGTGAAGGCCTCTTGGCTCCCAGTTTTTTCGAAGATGGATGCCCAGAAAATGAAGAGGCTGCCCACTCCGTCAATGATGAATGATTATTATGCTGCGTCTCCAAGAATATTTCCACATATGTGTTCCCTATGTAATGTAGAATGTAGACATTTGAAGGTGAGTCAGATTCCTCCCCTCCCCACTGCCCCCAGGTCAGATTACATAGTTTATACAGAATATATTATCTCTGTGTTGGAGCTCAGTTTATGGATATTTGTACAAGTATACATTTTATTCTTTTTAAAGTTAGGATAAGTATCTGATTCAAATGTCTTTCAATTACTGTCTGTTCCTAAAGAATAGCAGCCATTTTAGTGGTTAGGCATTTAACTAGCTTTCTCCAAACTGTTGCATTGCCCACTTTCATTCCCCTGCTTTATTCATCCCACTGCTTCACCCTTTTCAGCCGTACAAGGTTTAAGTACAAAATAGGGCTTCCCAGGTGAATGCTTCTACTTTATGTGAAGAGCATAAACTTGAGGAGGAGAGCAGCTGAAATCCAACACATTTTAGATTATCTGGAGTCGGGAGAATAAAGACTTAGAGCTTACTTGTTCTAGGAATTTGACCTTTTTACTCCACCGGGTTCAATCCAGAGCATCTTGGTCACACCTGGAATCTGTTCAGATGTGGCGGGTCTTGATCTGTCTGTTCTCTGGTTTCAGTAATTTTGCATATGCCTCTGAAATGTTCTGGACCAATCTTGGAGACTTTTTAGTACAGCAGTGAGAAATTCACTGATCACGATTTGTACATAAACGTTATCTTCCCATGTTTGTTTACTGTGTCATCCGTTAAGCAAATTATTTTCAATGTAGCCAATAATCTCCATATGAAAATCTGTGGTAGGTGCTGTGTAGGGTTCCAGAAATCACACGCCATTGGAAAAGAGCAAAATAGCTGGAGGATATATGGACACACGGACCTCTCTGTAGCTCAGGAAAATGACAATTGGGGGGTTAAGTTTTTTAACATTTAGTCATAGATCTTAACACATAACAGTAAAATACCATTCCAGGATTGTCTGGTATCTCCATCCAACATAGCTATATTTTTTCCCCTTAAAGCACTTATTAAAGCTCATGATATTTTTCGTTGCTTGATAGTTCAACGGGTGGATAAAACAGGAACTAAAGAGCACCATTGCAGATATTTTTAGAATGTATTTTTGGCACATGACCATAATAAAATAGAATGTAATATTGCCATTCTTTACCGTGTTTCCCCCAAAATAAGACCCTGTCTTATACTTTTTTTGAACCCTGAAATAAGCGCTTGGCCTTATTGCCATGTGCTCAACAGCCCCAGTGGGCTTATTATCAGGGGGTGTCTTCTTTTGGGGAAACAGGGTAGATAAAATAGGACAAATCCAAATAGTTCTAGTTTTTCTTTTGAAATTTGTGTTTTTAGCCTCTTAATAATAGCAGTGGCATCTAGACTTATATACTGCTTCACAGTGCTTTACAGCCCTCTAAGCAGTTTACAGAATCAGCATCCCAACAATCTGGATCCTTATTTTACTGACCTCAGAAGGATGAAAGAATGAGTCAAATAATTCTTACGACAGATTTGATAGACATAGTCAGTCACTAGTTCTTATTTTGTCTTTAATTTGTACATACATGCAGGCATATGAAGTTGAGTATCTCGGCAGCCTAGGATGATCATTTACATCAGTGGGAGTGCCAAATGCACTCTAAAATGTTAAACGTTATCAGATATTCCAAACCTAAACTGTAGGATTGAAGTGCAGTGTATTTTGTAGTCTCTGGCTGGGCTCAGATAATCTGAAGTAAATTGACTGAGTTCAATGGCTTAATAATGTTAGGGAGGCTCAGTTCTTCCACAAGCATGGATTTTATAAGACAGGCTCCATTGCTAATCCAAAAGTACAAAGTTTTCAAAAACTTTGGGAATAAACCAGGTGCAAATCTGATGTATGTTTCCTTGGAGCTCATTGAGTTGGGATAGGCCAGCTTTGTGTGTGAAAGTGGCTTGTTATTCTTGTTGGTCTTAAACACAGCTAATGGATCCCGGGTTCCTTTCTACATGTTTTGTTTAGTCTCTATGTCAAGCAAAACCGCAATATAAATTTACTGGTTTTGGCTCCCACATTCAGGTATAAGCTGCTGCTTATCTTTAAGAGGGTGTATGTCTCATTTATTTAAAAGAGGTAGCCCGCGAAACATGTTTTTGAGGTTTTTGGGTTTTTTTTAAGAAATGATGCTCATAATAAACGCCATTTGTGTAGGAGATGCCACTTGAAATGGGATGTCCTGTGTGATCCCAGAAAGGAAATACCATAGTTCTGGGGAAGTCAGAGAGGAGGATTTTGTCTGGAGCTTTTTGACACAAACTTTGTGACTTGGATGAATTGATAATAATTGACTATAGTCATGGTGGAACATGGAAACTAATGTTTCCTGGCGCTTCACAGATCAAGTTAGGGTGCTCCTGCTAGCCCCAAAGACCTCAATTCGTTCAAAATGCCACATTTCCCCCCTCCCCCTTTTCCAATCATCCTGTAGTTCTGTTCGAGCCATGAAGCCCTAGGCGTTGCTGCTCCTATCCAGAGGACCAGAATTCATCCTGAGGAAAACAGTGTCTGTTCCCCCTCCCTCCCTCCCTCCCTCCCTCCCTCTGGCTATTGCAGCGTTTCTCTTAATACACTGATTTCTTTTGAGCCTGCATAAAATGGCAGGTTATGTATTTGTCAAACCACTGGGGCTCTTTCCTGCGTTGCAGGTGGCTGAGCTGTGATACGCTTGGCAGGGAATGGGTTTTCCAACATGGGTATCTTTGCCTCCCCACCTTCACAAAAGAAATGAGAAGATTCCTGAATTTCAGAGAAACTGAGCTTGAGTCACGGGGTTGCTTGGATGATAATTGGTGGAGGGAGGTGAACAGATCTATTCCTTTTATCTTCTTGGAAGGAAGGTGGGGTGTAAAGGTATTCATTGGTGATTATCCCAGTCCATAGTTTAATCCTGACTCCTGGCTGCTTGTTCTCTATAGGATTGGCTTCAGCATCAGAATTCTTCCACACACCTTGAAAGCTGCCGCCAGTTACGCCAACAGTAAGAGTTTTCATTTGATTTTTCTACATCTTTTTTCAACACGAACGCTTCAAGTACTACTTGAATTAAGCAAACCATAATTTATGTAGTGAAATATCACCGCTCCTGCTCTGTTTTTGGATGAAATCCATCGGAACGTTTGTAGCATGATCCCTCTGAAAGAGTTTGTTCCTTTCTTTGGGCAGTTGTGTTTTGTGATCAGTGGGACATTATGACCCCGAGCAAGGAAGATTCCCCTACAGTCCCTGGGATAATTCATGGTCATGGGAAGATGGGGGAAATCAGAGTAGGATCCTTTTCAACATGTAAATCAGCCAGGGGTTCACGGACAGGCCAGATGCTTACGCCAGTAGGAAACTATTGTGAACTGATTTCAAACCTTGCAAAATGTGGATCCATGGGTTTTACCAAAATACTGACCTGTAACTGTAGGACCAGTAGGAAGGAATGAGTTCGAATTCTCAACCTAACACTGAAGAGTTGTATAGGATGTGGGCGAAAAGTTAGGAACGGCGGTTGCAGTTTCTGAAGCTCGGCATGCGTGCAGTGAGAGAATATTGTAGGAAACACAGCTAGGCAGACAGCGAAAATGGGGACAGAACAGAAACTGGGTTCGAGGTAATACATTTTAAGGAAAAGAATATAAAAGCTTCCAAGATTTTTGTATTAATTGTTTTATTTTTGAAATAGATATCCTGACTGGAATCCAGAATCCCATTCATCACCAAAAAGGTAGCTTGCATGTTATTTTCTTGGGATGTGATGGTGTTTGTTTGTTTATTCGTTTGTTTGGAAAATTTATATTTGCCGTCTACTCACTCACAGGCAACTCAAGGCTATTGCTTAATCCCCAAGACACTTTAGTGAATTAATGAAAAGAATGATAAAAAAAAAACAACCATAGTGGCTGCATGGCAGTTGTAACCAGAAAAGGTTGCCAAAGTGCACCTCCTTTCCCAGCGGTGCTACCAGGTCCTCTATCATGCCCCAGAGGCAAGGGTCTCTGTTTGTGCTCCAGGCAGAACCTCTGCCTGCCAGACAGGACCTCCTTTTGCAAAAGAAAGAGCTGGTGAGGAAGTGGCTTTCCTGAGGGCACAGCTGGGGCCTTCTTCCCCCCCTCCCCCCGACCTACCTTGAAAAACCGAGGCCCTGGTTGGCAGAATCAAGACCAGTTGGCTGGGTGTCAGAGAAACCTTGGTGGCACACAGGCACAAAAGAAGGCAGCATGAGGGAGGCCCCAGGTGGTATAATAGTGGCATGCAGTACAGTGGGCTGTGTGGTGGGTGAGGCTGGATGATGGGAGCAGTGGGTGGGTGGGTGATTAAAGATAATAGTAGATGCGTGGAGTGGGGGGGGGGCACTGAACTTTGTTCACATAACCAACATGGGCTCTGCAACAGCCGGAACGTTGAGCTGTTGGTCGTAAGGCCCTTGATTAGGGAACTGGAAGCTAAAACATATCAACGGTTGCAGGAATTGGGTTTGCCTAGTCTAGAGAAAAGAAAGAGTGGGGTGACACGACAGAAGTCTTCCAGTATTTGAGAGGCTTCCCCATAGAAGAGGGGCTCAACCTATTCTCCAAAATACCTGAAGGCAGGATAAGAAGCAATAGAGGGAAAGTAATCAAGGAGAGAAGCAACCTAGAACTAAGAAGAAATTTCCCAACAGTAAGGACAATAAAACAGTGGAATAGCTAGCCACCAGAAGTTGTGGGTGCTTCATCACTCAGGGGGAGTGTGGGTTAGGAAGAGGTTGGACAGCCATTTGTCTGGGATGTTATAGGATTTACTGCCTGAGCAGAGGGTTGGACTAGAAGACCTCCAAGGTCCCTCTGTTTTGTTATTCAAGTGGTCATTGAAGGAATAGGCGTTAAGTGAGGACTCCCTGTATTAGGGTAGCTTCAAACCATCAGGTGATGCATGCCATTCTTTGTCCATAGACGAGAGGGAGACAGACATGAGAACAGCACACCCAGGCGGCGTTCTGCCAGTATTAGCCCCAGGCGATCGAGACGCTCCAGTTCTGGGCATGCTAGACGTCGAACCCGGTCCCGATCCAGGAGTCCCAGGCACAGGCCAAGCAGGCAAAGAAGCCGAAGTCCACGTCCACTGCCTAATTTCAGACACAGGTCAAGGTCTCCATGGCGACCTTACAACCCCATTCCGCCATTCCGAAGGTCTTCCAGCAGAGAGAGGGGCTCCAGACGGTATATTCGATCTCCAGGTAAGGTGGTGGTTTAGAGGGAAAGTATTTAGGTACATTTCTTGGAGTGGGAAAATGGCATTTAATTGCTTGCTGGCCTTAAGCGGTCATTTTCATTGCAAACTTTTAGAGCATTCATTTTTTTAAAAAACCCCACTTTACATACTAAAACAGTGTGTCAACTTTCAAAATGACTGGCTTCTTCAAAGGGGGAATATTGGACTGTGTGTGCATCTGCAGAATGATTGGCAGGAGAAGGATCATATAATGTGGAAGAACGTTGGTCCATGTGATGTGCACAGGGGTTAGGGAGGTGGGACTAGAATCCGGAAGTGTTCAGTCTCGGAAGTGCATTTTCAATGGGTTGCCAGGTTCCTCTGGCCATTAAAGAACTTTGAAAGACGTTGGACTCAGAGTCTTTTCTGCAAAAGGAGATGTCCTGGAACTACGACAGAAGCATTTCTTCCCCCCCCCCCACCTTTCTTAGTTGTGACATAGATGAGGGGAGGATAGGATCTTTGGCATGCTGTTCTACGATGTGCCAGACATAACACAGGCAGAGGCTGGTAGAGCCACGGTCATCTCAGCAAGAGATGGAGAACCAGCCCGTTCCTCAATTGGGCAGTGTGATCTGTGACCGTTGGCGGGAGGGAATCATTTACTCTTCTCATTCTACCGAACCAAGGGAAATATTTAAGAGTTGGGCTCACATTTGAATGTGCTGATACGATATACCCAGTAAAGAGAACCTTTGAGAAGCGGTCCAGTCTCAGAGTTCTGACTTGGTTGGGATCATGACTCGTAAATGGAAGTAGACACACAACGAGTTAGAATCCCTCAAAATTTACTCAACAATTTGAGCATGGGCCAAGGAGGAAACGGAGTTAGCTTTTGCCTCAGGCACCCCATTGTTGGCATACTGCAATAAGCTGTGTGTGGGGTCCTTGGTGCTCTCTTGAGTTTGGTTGCTTCTTGCAGATGTTTCATGACCCAACCAGGGAACATCATCAGTAGCTTCACCACTCGTCAGTGGCACTCATGACGTTCTCTGCTTGAGTCATGAAACGTCTGCAAGAAAACAACCAAGCTGGGAGAGCACCAAGGGCCTCTCATTTCAGCGCTGAGTTACAAATCCTCTCATCCATTGGTAAGCTGTGTGCAGAGCTTCCCTTGAAGATCATCTGGAAGCTACATGGGAGTCCACAAAGGCAGGGGCGTGGGTACTTCCCCCTTCCTTCATCAGCTGCCCTGGCTCCCAGTAGGCTGCTGGCTACCAAGTGCACTGCTGCTTATGCACTAGATGGTGAATTCTGGGAGTTGAAGTCCACGGGTCTTAAAAGCTGCCTTAGTTGGACAGCCCTGGGCCACGTTATGTGGGGGGTTGTCTGTCTCCTCTTCCCTTCCCACACATTTTTTCCAGATTGGGCATGATTTTTCCAGACTCTTCCCAGGGACGACTTCTCAAGAGAGTAGGGATTTGCAGGTCCGTCCGTCCACCCCCCCCCTCCCATCTTTAATACAGTTTATGTTCATTCCACAAACATTTTGTTCCCTCGTTGTTTTAAGATCGTTTTTTAGATTATTTCCCTGCTATTTCTTTGCCTGTGTTCCTAAAAATTTTGGGGTCAAAATTCTGTCTCAAATGAGGTATCCCAGCCTTTAAAACCAATTCCGTCTGAAATGAGGCCTCCCGGGCTTTAAAACAAAACAAGGCCCAAGAATCAATTGAAAAGCCTTGTGCTGTCTTTCTTTTCTTCCCCAGATAAGGCCTTGGAAGCGGTGATGAAATGTTTGGGACCTCGCATTGTTGAACACATTCACAAACAAGCCTTCGGCCAGGGATTTTCAGGAGGAAGAAGAGTATCACCTGATTTTGAGGATGGGAGGTTCGGAAATCCTAGAATTTCCCCAAAACCATTCAAGCGAGAAGGGCTTTCCCGACACAGCACCTCCGAAAGTAAGGCTAAGATTCCTGAGGCTCCTGAGGGTTTCAGCAATGAAGAGACCGCAGCTGAGGGGAAATCTAAGAAACTGGCTTCAGGAGCACCAGTGAGCGAAGTGGATGTTCTGGCCAGTAAGGTAGGTTGTCTGCATTTGGTTTTACATGGTTTGGTCTTCGTGGGACAGTCCATCCCGTTTGTATTAGTGGCACCTTTTAAGCCACACGGTCCTCTCAGCAGTTCCAAGAAGGCTCCCCGCCCATTTGCACCACTCAGGTGATCCTGAGCACACAGAGGAACCTCCCGGTGGCCTCAGTGGCTTTCTAAAAGGATGCCGATGACCCGTTCTGTCTGCAAGGAGTATAAATCCTTCCATTCCCCACCATCTACTCAGAGCTGAAGAAGCTTCTTGGATGAGAAGCAAAACATCTTCGAAGAAAAGTTGCCTCTCGGGAAAAGTTTCCCAAGAGGCAAATTCAGTTGCCTCTTGGGAAAAGCACTTTTGGGATAAATATATCAATATTGTCTGAAGTTCTTTCAGTAGATTTTTAGAAAATACACTTCGTACATCTTAGCCACTGTTGTCTTGCTATTTGTTCTTCTAAGTTAGCTATAACCGCTTAGTTTTTTTAAATTGTGTTTTATGGTATTTGTATACAAGAGATTAAATGTGAGAAATCATGTAAATTTACTAAAAAAATTTATTTGCAGTTTTGGAGTAAACCCAGGAGTTTGGGGACTATTCTTCAAATATCTGATTTGCCAGAAGATGTTTTTACAGATCAAGACATTAAGAAATTAGTCCAGCCTTTTGGAAAAGTTAGTGACATCTTAGTTGACCGTTGTAAAAAGGAGGTAAGCAGCTTCTTACATTTTTAATATGTTTAAATTTGCTGAAATGCACTTTTTTTTTCAAAGATACATTAAGGTGGATATGTTTGAACTTTGAATGGCTATATTACCACAGGAAAATTCAAGATTGTTTTTGTTGAATGCATATATAGCAAATGTAGGACGTTCACTTTCAGGATAAACACTTTTATACAAAATACAAAAAAGAGGTAAGAAATAAGCAAAACAATTGAAGATATGAAAGCAGGGACACTCCGAGACCTGATGATGTGACCTAGTTGGGTAATGAAATGTCTGCAAGAAAACAGCCAAGCTCAGAGACGATCAAAGACCCCATAATTGTTACTTTTTTAGTTGTTCTTGTTACAGTTTCAATAATTTAAGATACTAGTGTTACATTTTCTTGCATTTTTCCTTGATAAATAATTCCCATTTTGACTTCGTTTGTATACTGCATTTTAATTATTGCTAGTCATTTCTGTTCCTTGAATAGGAAGCTAGTATGTCACTGAAATAAAACATGAGTAGGATCTTGAATAAGAAACTTTCTGTTTTCTTTAGGCTTACCTTGAAATGAACTACAAGGAAGCTGTAATAGCAGCTGTCAAGTACAATGAAACCTGTCCTGTCCTCATTAATGGCAAGCGGGTGAAGATAAGCGTGGCAGAAAAACCCAAAGCGCCTTCTACTCAGGTAAGCAGAGCTCTGTTGTGAAAAGGAAAGCTTGGTGGCTTTGTTCAAAATATTTCTACGTTGTCTTGAATGCTGCTTTAATAACAATTAATTGGACAATTTGGACAGGCTTCCAGATTTCATAGTTCCTCCCATTGCTGCAATGCAAAACAGTTGTTTTGCTTTGCCTAAAATTCCATCAAACAGTCCATTCTGGGAGTTGTGATCATCTTCCTCCCAAACTATTTTAAATCCACCAATGTGCTGTTGCCTTTAAGCAGAGGTTAGGACCCACCTATGTCCCTCTGTGACACAGTTATGAACTCTACCTGATGCTGTAGGTAGTCCTCGGTGTGCGATCACAATTGAGCTCAAAATTTGTGTTGCTAAATGAGACAGTTGTGAGCTTTGCCCTATTTCACTCCTTCTTTGCTGCATTTGTTTAGTGAATCCCTGCAGATGTTAAATTAGTCACAAGCTTCTTAAGGGAATCTGGTTTTCTCCTTGACTTTGCTTGGCAGAAGGTCGCAAAGGGGGTCACAGACCCCAGAATGCTGCGTGCTTCTTAAATAGAGTCAGCTGCCAAGCATCCAAATTTTGATCACGTGACCATGGGATGCTACAAGGGTCATAAGTCACTTATTTTAAAATGCTGTTGTAACTCCAAATAGTCACTAAATGAACGGTTGTAAGTCGAAGGCAACCCTCACCAAGAATGAACTCTGTGAAATCTTGCTTGGCCATTCCCTTTTTCCTCCTTCCCTTTTCAGGGTCTTGCCGTTTAAAAACATGCAAAAACTTGCATTTATAGTTCATTTTCCTGGCATGGAATTGCTGATGCTTTTGCTCTGGCACATTGTTCACATTATGCATTTCCCACTTGCTGGTGTTTTTTTTCCTGAAGGCGGTGGTTCCTTTGGCTGCAATAGAACCCAAACGGGCCGCTCGTTATGCGAGGACATAAAACTGATAGGTGCAAGGTGTCAAATCCGGTGGCTTATGTTACTCGGAACGAACCAGAACTGGAAAGCCTGCCCATTTGCGGTTTCCGATACCTGATTGGAAAGGGGATCAATAGGTGATCAGAATGGCAGATCCTTCATCAGGACAAACATCCCACAGCGGTGCTGGGTTACAGTTTAGCTTTGTACTGGTAGTCCTCGACTTAAAAACCATTCCTTTTGTGATTGTTTGAAGTTACAACGGCACTGAAAAAAGGGGGCTTATGACCTTTTTTCACACATGACCATTGCAGCATCCCTGTGGACACGATTAAAATTCGGAAACCCTTGGCAACTGACTCATATTTGTGGTGGTTGCAGTGTCCCAGGGTCGCGTAATCTCCTTCTGCGACCTTCTGACAAGCAAAGTCAATGAGGAAGCCAGGTTCACTTAACAACTGTGTTACTAATTTAACAACTGCAATGATTCACTTAACAAATGTGACAAGAGAAGTCATAAAATGGGTCAAAACTCACTTAACTGTCTTCCTTAACCGTAGAAATGTTGGGCTCAGTTGTGTTTGTAAGTCAAGGACTATGTGTATAGAGCAGGGGTGAACAGCTATGGCCCGTTGACGACCTGTGGACTTCAACTCCCAGAATTCCTGAGCCAGCATGAAAGTCCACAGGTCATCAAGGGGCCATAGTTGCCCAGCCCTGGCATAGAGATGGTAGTTTGATTGGCTTAGCTGTCAAAAATCCAAGAGTTGCTTTTTGATTTCCTACAGAATGGATGAATAGGTGAGATACTTTTTTGTGTTCTTTTGGCAGAAATCAAGGGGCACCTTCTCAAAATACT
>JAHWGE010499805.1:0-13416 GCA_019457695.2 Chrysopelea ornata
AAGGAAGGAAGGAAGGAAGGAAGGAAGGAAGGAAGGAAGGAAGGAAGGAAGGAAGGAAGGAAGGAGTTAATCTAAGGAGCAATTAAGTGAGCACTTTTAGGCAAGGGAAGGTGTGCTTTACCACTAACAGCAAAAATGAACTTATGTCAGCCCTCAGTTCTGGGATTTTCAGCACACTCACAAATATCTTCCCCTTTCTGAACATCCTTATTTTCTTAATATGCTGCCCGGCTGCTTATTGTGGAAGAAGATAATCGGCATAATGCCGGTTTCAATAATGAATGTGTTTGTGGGGGCTTAATCAGTAGTTTACAGCTTTTGCTGCTCTGCAGGACTAACCTTGGACAGCTGTTGCAAGCAATAAACTGCTGCAGCAGGAAGCAAATGCTGTGGGTACAGAACAGTGATATTTTCCTTTGAAACAGACTTGCTGGGAGCTGCAGGATCTTCTCTTCAGATATAATTGACCAGCTGGTCAATTATATCTGCCCCACCCCCCACCCCCTTGGTCTGCTGGGAGCTGCTCACCGGCTGCACAAGGTTCCTGCATGCCAATTGCGGTCTAGGCAAGCAAGAGCAGCAGAGTTCAGGGGGATGGGCTGCAGGGAAGGGGGAGACTTCACAAATACTGTGTGGTGTTTCCAGCGCGGACTCCAGCCAGAACTGCTGCTTGATCTGTCAAATCAACACTTTCCCCATAATAAGAAAAAGCAGATTGCGCATAAACACTTGCAAGTAATATTGCAAGGATTTTGAAATCTTTATACAGCACGCAATCCACGGGTCTGCTTGTGCAAGGCACCATCCGCATTGCCAGAGTCATAGCTGAGAACAAAAGGCCAGGAACTGTGACAGACCGTGGCTTGAACCTTCCCTTTCCCAGCCAGGGAATCCGTGATGATTCCTGCAGTGCAGCAGATGAGTCAGTGGCCCCAGCAGGAGGAGGCAGCAGCAGCCACTTGGGGGCCTTGGCTGACTTGGAACAGGGAGAAAGGGAGGTGGGGGAGGCTGCATGCTGCCTCCTGACGCTGGGAAGTCAGGGCACAAAAAGGTCCACAGTCCTGAGAAGAAAGTGGACAATCTGTACAACTGACCACATCAGAGGGGGAATTTTCCCAGCTGCCTGGTCAGTGGGCTGGTTCTCTTCTTGCGCAGCCTCAGTCTGAACACAAAGACACACATCCTTTGACATCCTTTGTAAGGCGACTCCATCATGGGGACTTTCTCGGGCCGTTGTAGTTCTCGTAGCCCCCCCTGCAGCATTTTCCCAGCTGCAGCAAATGGGGTGCATTGGGTGTTGACCCCAGGACTCGCTGCATGCCTAGAGAGAAGAGGGGGAGCTCTGCCACTGCAAGGCAGCTCCCTTGGGCCATCCTGGGTAGCCTCTTGGCAGCTCCTCCTTGGCACTAGCCCCAGCACCCCCCCAGAAGCTTGGAAAGCCCCTGGCCTTTGGTGGACACATTTTCATACACGCTGAGTTGCATGAAGCTCAGAGGAGGCAGAACAGGTGTGTGTGTGGTGGATTATACGCAACAATTTCTCTGCTGAGTGAGGCTAGTCCCAGCCTGGGATGGCAGAGTTCTACTCCTTCCTTTCGGCAGCATCAATTTGTACACAATGCCCCAAAAGGAAGCAAGCGCACCCCTCAAACCCTGCACAAGTCTAAGCGTGCCTTGCTGGGAGGCTTCTGGCTCTCTAGAGAAGGGGAGACTTAGCAAACTCTGCAGCCGATACTGATGAGTCAGCGATCCCGGCAAGGTTTCCACCTGAGGAGGGGGGCAATGACACACAATTTCCTAGTGTGCATTTTCAGGAGGATCTGTCTGATCACCTGAGGATTTCCTGGGTACGAGCAGACTTTGAGTGGGTTACCACCACCCCTGCTTTCATGCCCTGCAGCAGCTTCTCAGGGCTCCCCCACCTCTGTGAGCAGAGGGGAACCTCCACCCCTGAACGCGGCTTCAGGACATGGCAGCCCCTGTGGCCCCCTCCCCAGCTGGAAGGGAGGAAGGGGCTGGGGGGATCCCTGCACAAAGACTATCCCTCCAAAGCCAAGAAGAGATCACTTTTCTTCCAGGGAATGAGGAGGCAGATTTGGGGGGAGAAGGGGGCCTGCTCTCTCCCTCCCCCCTGGTGCTGTGCAGGGCTGGCAAGTGGTGGGCAACAGCAGAGCAGGTGGCAGAAGGGAGCCACGGAGCCGGCAAGAGCCACTTCCTGCTGCCAGGTGGGCCTTGCCCCCTCCTGGCACCAGGGCCGCTCGGTAAACACTTGGTTCCTGTTGATATCGCAGGGAACATTGAGGTCTGATTGCAAGTGTGGGAAAGGTGACGCTGGCAGTTAGACAGGAAGTGGCAGGCCCAGCCTGGCCACCACAGAGGTCCACCGTGGGCCTGCAGCCTCAGCACGCCAGCCCGGCCCTGGGCCCATCCTCTCTGCCCAAAGTAGTTGGCCTGTGGAGCCCCCATCGCCACGTCTACATACACAGGGGCTATGAAAAGGTTTGGGGGTCCAGAGAGCCCATGAGCCCAAGGGGTTCCCTCCTTGGTGCGATTTCCACCACACCCACCCAGGCTCTGGGTGGTGGGGAGCCAGGGAAGGGTCCCGGATTGGGTTCTCTGTGCCTTGTGCCAAGGCCGCTCCGTGGTGCGGGTGCTGAATCTGACGCTGCTTCAGAGATGGCTCCTGCCTGGCTCCCGGCTGCCACAGCCATCCACTCCAGCCCAAGCCAGTTGTTGTCAAGATGTCCCGCCAAGGTAAATGTTATTACCCGTGTTTTGAAGCTTCGTTGCTTTTAAAGAATCGTTTCCATGAGAAACCAGCTTTGCAAACACTCCTCCCAGAGGAGGCCAGAGGTGAAAGGAATAATAGGCACATTCCTGCAACATGACACACGCACGCACACACCGGCTTAACCCTTTGCTTGCTGCAGCCGCCTTGTCTATTGCTGTGGGATTCCAATCTGTGGGGTTGGCGCCTGCCCCAACTCGTCTTCCCCAGCTCCTCTCCCTCCTGGCGGGCTCGCGATCCCACCCCCCACCCCCCAGGAGCCACTCTCTGGGACGGCTCCCCAATGCGCAGACGGCCATCGATCACGTAGATGGACGAAACGTGCTCTTTCCATTCATTATTTCAGCCTACGGAATTTAATTTTCTTTTAATTTGTTTTCTCTTGCGTTTAACTGTTTTAAAGCTGTTTAAATAGCCAGCCGATCTAATAGGCACCACTGTTCCTCTTCCCTCTTCAGCCTTCTCTCTCTCCCACTGCTTTTGTGCAGAAGCCCCGGTTGCCTTCCCTGCCCGACCTCCGAGCGCTGCTCTCTTCCCCCTGCCCAGGAAGGGCCCCTCTCAGAAGCCCCAGAGCCAAGGGAGGAAAGAGGGTGGGAGATCGGGGGGGGGGGGCTCCCTCCAAGCAAAATGCTCTGCATCTGATTCAAATTCAGGGGGGGCAGCAGTCCCTCCAGGCCTCCCTCGGCAGACCAACTGCCCACAGGAGGCCCACAAGCTCCACTAACCAGCTTCCCATCCCCAGGAAAGGCTCTCCAGCAACAGCCGAATATTGGGAGGAGGGTCAAGGAAAGTGCTCTGGGGGGGCTACGAGGAGGGGCAGGGTGCCCAATTTCTGCCCTTTGGGGCCAGCAGAGTAGGAGGGTGGGGGGAGGAATCTTAGTGCAAAGCTGGCTCTCTTCTGTGCCCACCCAGAGCCTGGTATTGCTTTCAATGGGGGACAGTGGACACAGAGTGCACAAGCTGCTTTGGCATGTGTGTGTGTGTGTGTGTTTTCACTGAGCACACTCTTCTTCTTACCCTGGTTGTCTGTCTGAGCCTCCTCACCACCACCTCCCAAACTCATTTCTCCTTTGAAAGGTGGAATGTGGGGCCACCTTTCAAAGCCAGGAAGCCATTTGCTTGTGTGTAAATCACACTCACCTGCCCAGGAAGGAGAGGGGCAGAGAACTCTGGGCACAACAGGCGATGGGACCTGGCCGGCCAGCCAGGGCACTGATGGCCTGATCTCAGGATGGAGTGTGGTTCCTGGGCTCTGCAAGAGCATCCAGCCCAGCATCAGACTTGGCCCCAGGCTGGGTGTGGATGTGGCCCCTGAAAATCAGGTCCCCCTCCCTGCCTGGCCTGCCTCCCCACCCCCCAGGTCTTGAATTTCCTTTAGTGCCAGAAAATGGCACATCCTCCTTTCCTCCATGGGACAAAGGCTACTCAGAAAGAAGACTCCACCAACCCCATGGAAACGTCCCCCATTCCCCAGAGCAGAGAAGGTGGAGGGCAGTCAGCATGGAGAGCTGGTGCCAGCCTTGCAGAAAGCGTCAGGCACCGGGGCTGCTCAGCCACCAGCCTGCTGGGGGGCTCAAGAATTGGGGTCCTCGCAGGGCAAAGCTGCCTTCCTCCAGGATAGGAGCAAGGAGCAATCCCCGAGTGGCACAATTGGTTTTCTGCATTGGTTTCTTTCTTGCTCCCTGTGGGAATTTCCACCCCTTACCAGGGGCCACATGCAGCCCCTTCCCCTTTAGCCCCCTGCTGACTCTGTCAATGATTGCCAGGATGAAAGGAGCTCCTCATTTCAGCAATAAAAGCAATGTGTCAATCTCTTATCTTGCTAGCAAAGGTATGGCCTTGATCCTATCAGCAATTCCCTTCTTGGACTGCCAGAAAGAGCCACATACGTGAAGCAATTACCTTCTGCTTGGACACTTTCTGTTGGCAACATTGGTAGGCAATTGTGTCCCTGGAAGCTGCCAACTATCCCATCTGATGGAGATAAAACGACCTGGGCAGAGGGAGGAGGCCTAGAGACGAGGGCTATGGCAATAACAGGGTCGTCAAGTAAGCCTGCAGGCAGGCAGGACTGTGAAGAAAAGCAGCATCTCACGGGCCCGTTTCCTGCAAGATCTGCCAGCGAATCTGCTACAATCTAAGAATCGGTTCTTCAAAGTGAGAAAAAACACTAAATGTCCAAGTTAGGCTGCACAAGGTCAATACTGCAAAGATTCGTGATAATAAATTTGCTATAAAAAGTTGTAGGAAAATTATAAGGTTGACTCATGAACTCAAATTCCACCAGCACCGGAAGTAAGTTCAGATCACTTCGTTTAGATCCCAGTAAAAACAAAGCGTCCCTGAGTCCCACATCCCCCCCCCCCCAGCTCTCTGCTCCGACTCCTGTCCTTTTTCTTGCCCAAGGGGGCATGAAGGTTCAGCTTCCTCCACTGAAGAGGCCTGCAGTTCCACGCAGCCTGGGAGGCGAGAGGCAAATGCCAAAGGGTGCAAACACGCCACACAAGGAAAAGCAGAATTGAACCAGGAATCTTTGACAGCTGCTGTAGCTCTTTGCGCTTTAGAAGCCCACCACCAGCACCACCACCACCCCGGCCTTTGGGAGTTGCCTTTTCCAAGCCTGGATTCCACCTTCCTGGGCTTCTGCAGGGTGAGCAGAAGATTCTGCAAAGACCCTCACCTGCTGGTCTGGCCCAGAGGTCTCTGCTTCGGTCTCCCTTTCTGACCGCAGGCCCTTGTGCGGGATTGTTCCTCCTCTACCTTCGTGCTTCAAGCAACTGCTGGGAGGATGGCACAGGAAAGGCTGGTTTCGCCCGGAGGCCTCGGAAATTTACCCAGATTAATCCCTTTCCCCTTTTCAGGAGGGAAAGCTCCGTCTGCTGACTTCATCCAGTTGGACTAAGAAATAAGGAAGGTCTGTAAAGAGTTTCCTTTCAGATCATTTACAGCCACATCCACCCAATCTCCCTTTCATCCGTCTGAAATTCTCTACTATTCTTCCCACACGAATGGCTGAGGATTTCAAAGAATCCCATATATACCCCTATGTGTAAATATATATGTATTTCCCCACCCCCCAATGTTTGGTAGTGACAGATGTAGAGAGTTGGATTTCCAAACTGAAGGCCAGACAAGGGATTTAAAGTAAATCATGAGGTCTAGGAATCAATCCCAGATTTCACTAAAAACATAAAAAAATCCTCTTGGAGTCCTACTGCACTTTTAGGCCTGTTAATCATATAAAACGTCTGTTTTCAGTTCCTTTCTTCTTTGGCCTTGCACATACAATGAGTCTTATCCCTCTGCAAAATAGCAACCAGATAAGAGCTAAACTCTTTTAACAACACTGAAATCCACAATTGTTCTCATTTTGAAACATGGACTTTTTCTGGACTCGGTCCGTTAATTTTGGACTTAAGCAATTCCCTTCCTGGCTTCTAAGCGGCCTTCAGAAGATAGTGGGCTCTGCCTCTTTGCATCCTGATTTCGCTGCCTGGCACAATCAGCCCCCGACATGGGGAGGTCCTGGGCCAGAGGCATCGAGGGCCACAGGCTGCTTTCCACAAAGCAAGAATGGGCATTCTTGGTCTGAAAGCGGGGTGGGGTGGGGGCTTAGTCTTGCCTATTGGATGGGGTGGGGAGAGCCAGGGAGGGAGCTCAGATTTTTGCCAAGGCAAAGGATGGCTGGCCAAGAGAGCTTACCCTCACCCGAGAGCCAAGAGATCAGGGCCGCCTGGCTGCCCAACTGCCTGCAGAAAGGCACAGGATGCATCCTGGTAGGCACAGTTCCTTGGGGCATCTGAGACTCACCCCTGGGGTTCTCTAGCACTGGGCCTTTGGCCAGAGGGGAGACGTTGGAAAGGCCCAGTGGCCCTTCACCCCAACTCAGAGCTGGCATGGAGTAGTTGGGCTGGAAGACGATGAAGAGGACAGGGGCAGCGTGCAAAGGATCTTGCCCGCTACAACTGAGTTGTTCCCCCTGGAAGCTGCTGGCAGGTACCCCTCGCCCATTTCCCTGTGTGTAACATGGCTGAGGGCCACAGGCCCAGCCGTCTGCCTGGCTCCCTCGCTACCTCTCCACTAGGCATTGTGTCTTGGGTTGCCTGAAGGAAGAGCCCGTTGGCTCTGCCATTGGCTGGAGTGGCGCTCGCTTCCTCCCCAATTGGCTGGGAAGGCCTGCGGCAGCCTTTGCCAGGTGGGAGTACCTCCCACTGCAGGACAGGTGAAGATTTTCTGAGGCAGATTGGGATTCTTAAGGCTACAGAGCACCTGGATTCCTCAAGATCAGGAAGAGCAGGCATGCCTCGGAACGCCTGATTGTTGCTTTTCCAAAAACTTGTTTTTCCTCTCTGATTTGGGTTTCGCAACTCAGCAAGGTGGGAGAGGGGCACGCAAACAGGATGAGCGGCAGTGGGCTTGTCGCAAGCTCCCCAATCTCTGAGGAAAGTGTAGCTTTTACGCCCTTGAAGCCCGTTGCGATGGCGAGGGAATGCAGTGACGACATGGCCGTCTTTGCAGACATCAAACCACCCGTACGAATCTTGGAGAATCAACAGGATTTGGCCCAGGTAAGAGAAGTGTGGAAAGTGTGGAACTTCTGGACCTCAGGTGTATCCTGTTGGAATTAGGAGGGTTAGAAAAGCATTCTTTTGAAAAGTTGCTGCTTTAATCCAAAAGGTTGATGAGATCAATTATCAGAAAGTTTCCAAACTGACCGTATTCTTCTTTTCCCTCTAATTATGGATTTGGAGTGGCTATAAAAGGCAGGAAAGTTAGTTGCTAGAGTTTTTAGGCTGTTGGAAATGACGGTGGGTCACCAAAATTTATACTGGATATAGAGTCAGCCTGAAATGTAAATCAGTTTTTGTGTACAAACGGGCAACATATCAACTTGGATGGAAACAAGCAGTTGAGAAAACGAAAGCTTTTGAAAAAGACGCACCACAATTTGGCCTTGTTTTGTTGCGCCTGGGATAAAGTTTCTGGGGTGCTGCTTTTTACGGTGGGAACATTCCCAGGCAAGGGAGGTTCCCTGAGGACCTTTGGGTTGTTTTCCTTCTGGGGAAGGGCGGCGGCCTTTCTCGCCAGAGAGCCGGGTTCTCTGGCCAGGTGCCTGCAGGGCGTTTCTGAGCCAAAACATTGCTCCAAGGAAGAGCCCACTGAGATTACGTGCCGTTTGCTCTCGTGGTCTGGGCTGCTGCCTTCGGAAAGCACAGGAATGGAATTCTCCTTGAGATTCCCCGGCTGTGAGCCCCCTGCCTTCCCTCCCGCCATGAGATGGGGCTGAATCAAGAAGTGGAGGCAGAGAGCCCGCCTGGCACACCTCTGTGGACTATTCCATCTGGCCGAAGATGCTGGTCTTTGCTGCTCCCTTCCAAGGTGTGAAAGAAACAGACAGGCGTTGTAGGGCCAGGCCAAAGGCAGGGAGAAGGTTGTGCTGCTGCTATGCATGTGGGGAAGATTCTCTCCCCACTGCGGAACTGGTGGCTTGGTGTTTGTGGAGGGGGAGGGGAGGGTTAGGGTTAGTAACCCTCTCTGAAAGGAAGGGGAGGCCAGGTCAAAGCCGGGGTCCTCACGGGTTTCCTCAGGCTTTGCGCACTAGGGCAGGAGGGCTGACCCTCTGCCCCATCTTGGCCTGGGCAGTGTCAGCAGTAGCTCCCATTACAGAGGGCAAGGCAGGGCAGGACCTTCAGAGGAAATCAGGAAGGGCATCTGGGGCTCGGGCCAGCGTTTATGTGATCTGCAGGTGACCACAATGGTGGGAAGATCTCCCCAGCCCTACAGACATGCTTCCATGATGGAGGAACTCTCTTGCCCCACAAACCATCAGCTTGTCGTATTGAGTGGAACCGTCTCATGGGGCCCTGGAAGGCCACTCTGCTTATTCTCCCGGGTTTTGTGACTTGATCCAGGAAGCAGATTCGGCTCCTCAGCTGCTCATCCTAAGTTGTTGACCTGATCCGCCACCCTCCCCAGGGAGGCCTCTTCTGTGGGGCCACTGGGAGGCAGAATCGGCCGACCTCCTTCTCAGAACAAACGGCCTCGGAAAAGGACAGAAACAGGCCCGTCTCTCCACTGAGGCCGAAATTTGCCTTCTGTTTGCATAACATTAAAGGAAAGGTTGATTTCAAGAGAATCGGCCCTCCGCTTTGGCATTTGCAGAGCAATGTCTTTCTCAGGGGTATGAAATCCCAACCCTGAGAAAATTCCTTATTTTATGCCAATGCCCCCTCCATTTTCTCTTGCTCAATCGGTCCAATAAACGAGGTAATGATTAACCACAAGTGCAAGGCTTCCTGTCGCCATCTTGTTGGCAGAGAAGATGGTGGGTCTTCGGTAGAAAATGCTGGGGAGCTGCAGCAGAGAGGGGCCCTAGCAAGCGTGGGGGCCTCTTGACATTCGGAGGGAAGGCAGCTCTGAGAATATGAGACAGCTTTTCATCACACCAGACAGTTGCTGTCTGATCAGAGCTGTAATTTCCCAGGCGGCCAACCCATGTCGCCATTTGAAAGACACTTTTCACAAAGTCAATTTCTAAGGCTCGATTGGACCCATATTCTTTATTCCAGAAATAGGAGATATGGCGGGGCGGGCAGTAGGAGGACTACTCCAGGCCCATTGGATGCTCTACCAGCAGAATGGTGGCTTTGGTTCCCTCAGCCCTTCGGCTTCTTTCTCCCTGGGGTTTCCTGGAATGCACAAGCTAGCGCATCTTTCAGAGTGGAGATCTGACTAAATTCTTTTGATCCATGAACTGAAGACTTTGTTTTACTTGCCAAACAAGGTGATCGTGAGGTTGGCGGCTGCATTTCCTCCCCCCACCCCCCCACAAAGGTCATCAAAGCCTGAAAACTAAGGAGAACAAACCTATTTCCAGCCCCAGCTCAACTTCCCATTTTTGAAGGGAAAAGCTCCTACCTCTCCCTCTGAAATATTGGCTTTCCCTCCCTTTGTTCAGTTCATTCTACTCTTTTCATAGGAAACTTGCACTCAAGGTCAGGCAGTTAGAATAATGGCTAATCAACCAAGCTGAAGTTGGCACTCTGTGCTCAATCCAGGCCTGCAAAGAAACCTTTCTCCAAGCGTTGTCAGGGGTGAGGGGGCTCGGATGGAAGGGCTGCTCCTTAGCTGCCCGTGGAGGAGGGACAGCCCAGGCTTCCCACATTCCAGGTACAGGGAAATTCACAAGACAATCTGTACAGAATCTGCTCTCGGTCTGTAACTACAGCCTGGATTAATGGGTGCATGAAAAGGCAATTGGTACCCGACATTTCCATAGAAGATTTCAAGAGTTTTTCTCAACTGCTGGCTTGTCCCTCTGTCCAGCAGCCACCTGCTCCATTCCAGGAGAAGCGCCACAGACAGGGTCCTGCATAGTCAGTAGAGACAGCCCTGTAGGACATCCAGTGATGGGAAACCAATCACGCAAGTCACTGGGTGCCTAAATAAACAAGGTTTCATAATTTGGTCCCAAAGAAGCCATCCCATGACAAAGAAGCCATCTAATGTTTATTGGCCCATTAAAGCATTTTTTGAAGAAATACGATCTTCAAAACAAATGTGACCCATAGCAAAAGAAGTCTATTTTCGTATCTAGACTTGGTAGCTATACTGTGTATCCTTGTCATTCTACACATAATAAGGTATCTCCCAAGATTCTCAGGATTTTGAGCTCCAACCAAGTCCATCTGGCATGTTTGATGCGAGGCTGAGTTGTCCAGGTAGACACACCGTTAGCCACAAGTACAGAGTAAGAGAGTGGGAGGAGGCTCAAAGGAGGTTTTGTCAGAGATCGTGGATTTGCTCCTCAAACTTCCAAATTTATGGTAACTTGACCTTCCTTACGCAGGGCAACTTTTATTTCTCTGACCAGAAAAGATTAATCAAAAATGTAGATGTCAGATCAAAAGAATGAGGTGTTTTTTCAGACCGTTGATCACAAGAAGAAAGACAATCAGATAAGACAGAGTTTAGAGTTTATATTCTAGATTGCCAAAGGTTATGAAAAGTTCTGATAAAAAGTTCAGGTAATCTAATACAATGATAAATCCAGTGCCATTCTGGTCGCTGACCGCAATGCCACGCAAACCGAGGCGGCAATGGTGTTTCCTTGTAGGAAGTAATTCAGCAAATGCCAGCCCGTCCTTTGCCCCTCCTTCGGGCTTGCTTCCTGAGTCCTTTGCTGTGTCTTCTTGCCCCAGGGCATACCACGTAGGGTTTATACCTCTGGGGCAGGGGTGATTCCAGGGAGCTTCAGCCTGGGGAGGGGGCTCCCTGCAATTGTGAAGAAGAGCCGCCTTCCTCTGATCCGCTTTGCCTTCCTTGGAGGAGCCTGACCATAACCTCAGCGACCCCAACCGTGAGCTTCTCCAGTGGAGGGCTCCAATTTGGGGAGGGCTGATTGTGGTTCATGGCATCCATACCCCCCGGCTGGTTTCTGGCTAGCTGCCAGGTTGTGGCCCAGTCTGGAGTGATACTGCCAGGCCCAGCTCCAAAGGAGTGGCACTTCCCCCGAGCACCTGCTGGCGTCATCAGACAAGCCTGGCACAACATTTGAGACTTGGATCAGTTGTCTACACCCCATGGGGGCAGGGAGGGGGGCAGAGCAAACTGTTTCCTCCTCAGAGGCTGGAAGGGGGCCACCGTGGGGCTTGAGGAGCTGCCCCTGGGCCAGGACAGGCACCCCTCTTGCCCCAAACTGCACCCCGGAGAGTTCTAGTAGAAAGACTGCCCAAGCCAACCCCTGCTCACACCCCCCCCACCCCCCTGGCCTGCATCTGAGGTCAATACCAAGACTGAATTGATCAGAGGAGCAAATATTGACTCTGGTCAATTTTTTACTAGAGCGACAATAAACGCTGACACTGAGCCAAACAGAAGTATTCAGGCTCTCCATTGAAACCCAGCCTCTTTTGAAGGAACGCAGACAAAGAGAGGGATGGATTTTTTTCAGTCAGGCTTTTCCTCCAAATTTGTGTAACTGCCATTTTTAGAAATGGAAAGGTCGCTTTTGCAGAGGGGAGGGAGGTTCTGATGGTGGTGGTGGGATCCCCCCTTCCTTTCCTGCCTCCGGGAGCCGTACCTTGCTCCATCAGTATCTGCTGGGCCTGGCCACAATCAGGGGATCAAAGGCCGAGATCTCCTATTCTGTGGGATAAACCCCAGGAATGTTTGGCCAGGGAGGGTGCCGGGTGCAAGGTGTGGAAACCCCCTCGGGCCCCTCCCCCCAGAAGTCTCCCCACGGAGCCCCACAGCCCCCGTCTCCAGCCCTTGGGTTCAGGTTCAGGGTTTGAACTGGTTTTGCTTCAGCAGAGGGGAAGGTCAGGCCACCGATGGCCGTGTCTCCTGCTTCAGCTTCATGACTGAAAAACGGGTGGTGATGGCTTTGCCCGGAGATAAAGTTTGGCACTGTGGAACAGTTGTGGAATTTGTTTTTTATCAATGGATTTTTAACTTGACTTCTGTTCAGTGGATTGTTTTTCTGCTTTTTGGGGGGTAGAGATTGATCAAGTTTCCTTTTTATTTTTAATTACCTTTTTTTTTAAGTGTAACTTTTTCCTCAAAGTGTTATTTTAGCCATCTCTAACTATTTAGGAAGGTTTGTAAGACAATTGAATTTTTTAAAAAGAAAGTTAATAGAAAGCATACATTAAGCATATTATCAACCCAGACAAAAGAATTAAAGCCAAATGAGAGCTGATGGAGATCGTGGGCCATCAGGAGCCTGGCAGAAGCTTCTCATTTCCAAGCCTTGACAAAAACTTTTGCAGAGTTATGGGTAGTCCTTGATTTACAACCATTTGTTTAGCAACTGTTTGAAGTTACAACGGCACTGACAAATTGACTTATGACTGGTCCTCACATTTATGACCATCACAGCATCCCCACAGCAGTCGTGTGATAAGACTGTGGGCCCCTGGCAACTGTCCTTGCATCATCCCGGGATGGCCCTTTGTGCCAGGGGTGAAAGCAAAGTCAGCGGGGAAAGCTGGACTCACTTAACAACTGTGGCAAAAAAGATCAGGCGGTACCCACTTTACAACCACCTTGCTTAGCAAAAGAAATGCTGTTCCCAATGGTGGACATAAATCAATGGCTTCCTGGATTCCACTGGACCAACTCAAATCTGAGCAGAGCACCTGCCCTCCCTCATCCCTCCCCCCCCCAGCCTTCTTGCTCAAATCCCCCTCAAGGCAAGCAGGAGGCTGATTTTGGCTCCCGGAGCAGCACAGAATTCGCAGCGCTTTGCTCTTCCTGAGTAGGAAAAGCGGGACCGTCAATTGAGAAGCGGAATCCTCGTCTTGCTTGCAAGAGAGGAAGTTAGGCGCCCTTCTGAAAACAGGCGCCGTTTTCTCCTGCTGAGCAGCAGAACGTGAAAAGAGCTTTCCTGGCTGAACTAAGGAGATTCTTCCAACGGGGAAAGAGGTTGTCCTCCCAAGGAGCACTTGGGGCTTCCAGACTCCTCGCAGGCTCCTTTTTGGGCACCAAGGAAATGTACCCTGCAGCAGGGGTGAAATCTAAAGTTTGTTACTACCGGTTCTGTGAAGGTGGCTTGGTGGGGGTGGTAATATGACTGGGTGGGTGTGCCCAACTTTTTTTTTTTTTACTTTTAAAAGCATTTTTTTACAA
>JAHWGE010501170.1:0-12375 GCA_019457695.2 Chrysopelea ornata
ATATAAAATAATTTTTAAAAAACAAAACCTGTCTGCTATTTCTTTAAATGTATATTCTTTAAGCATATTCAATCTCTTAAACATTTCAACTATAAAATACAAAATACCAATTTGAAAAGTGAAGAAGACTGCACTCTTGACTCAATCTTGGGTAGATATAGTATACAACTTTTTCCAGTGGGAACCACTTACCCTTAAGATCATTTGATTGCATGATGCCAAACTACCATGGCAGCATTCCAAGAGGGAAGGGAGACTCAGTGTGAGAAATACACAGCAGAGGGATAATAAATTAGGACACAAGCTGTACAGCCCTGCGCAGCATCCATGGTGCACTAGCAGCATACAAAGAGAACTAGATTCACACCCCTTTCCTGCAGCTTCGTATGCCAGCTCAGAAGGCTCACTCCAGTATTGGAGGCCTGTTGCTACATGAGCAGGTGCAGCCCCACCCAAACAACAGCATGAGAGGACAAAAGAGACCAATCAGCATTAAATCCACCATAGTGCTACTCATCCTAGCAATCAGAGACAGGTGGCATTGGGTAATTCCTACTCTCCTCAAAGACCTTGGTAAGCATATTGATAGAGATGACTGTGAGATGACTGTCAGTATGTTGTAGCAAGGTGACGTGTGTACCAAAGAGCAAATCACCTACCTGTAGCCTGGGAAACCCACTTCCTCTGGAAAATAGCTTATAAATTCACCCAACCAAGACATAACCTCCATATCCTGCTCTCACACGTTCACCCATATGTTGCGTTGAAGATTAGTTTTGGACTTGGAAAAATTCCAGCTTTCAAGGCATTCTAACTGAATATGCTGTTTATGAAAAGGAAGGGATGTATTATGTTCAGTATAGCTGATGGGGAGATACAGTACATTCATTCCATTAATTCAATATCTTCCCGAGGCTACTCTAGGAAGTTAGTAATATAATGAATGACAGGCAAACTGTACACTCCTTTGTAGTCTGCCCTAAGTCTCATTGCAGAAAAGATAGCAGCCAATCTTCAGCATCCCTGTGCATGGTAATTCTGAACAATACAGCACTTTTAAATGTACAAAGTAAGTGACATAATTTGCATTTGCTCACTAGAGGCAAATTGCTGCAAAGGAGAGCAGTACATATTTGGAGTTATTTTCTATATCCAAAAATTACTTGTGTGCTATCAAATCTCTCTCTCATACCTCTTATATGGCATTTGAATTAACTGCATTTCTCACAAACCAGGTTTATATCCATGTAGTATCAATAAACTATAGCCGTGATGGCGAACCTATGGCACGCGTCCACAGGTAGCATGCAGAGCTCTCTCTGCGGGCACACCAGGTGTTGCCTCAGCCCAGCTTCACTGCACATGGATGTGCGCCTCCTGTGGCCAGCTGGTCTTTGGGTCTCTGCACACATGCAGGGGGTGACGGGCGCATGTGAGGGGCATACATGCACAGGGGTGGGGTGCATGCGCCAGGGTGCTCCCATTGCACATGTGTACCCCACACTCTATTTTTGGGCCTGGAAGGCATCCTGCACCAACCTGGAAACCAAAATGGGGCACGGGGTGACGCACATGCTTGCGTGGGAGAAGGGCACATGCGCAGGGGGGGCTCTCGCATTGCATTTTGGGATTCAGATACACACACACATGCATTTGAGTGTGCAGATGCACTTTGGGCACTCAGCACCAAAAAGGTTAACCATCACTAACCTATAGAGTTGCTACAAATTTTATTTCATTTCCTATCCCATTCCAGCAATCAAAAAGGGTAATTTGATTCACAGCTCTGGCTAATTCATCATGTTATGTACATAATTGCTTAATGCAGTAGCTTACTTTAAGGTTTAGCACTACACACGCACACACATACAGAGGTAAACTCAGCCACTGTAGTTGCAAACAGTAATTTCTGGCCTAGGATAATCTATGAACCCTGGCAGTTGTGGCTTGTTTAACAAACCATTATTCAGGGTATTGTTATAATGCAAAATTTATTCAGCTACTCCGCCCCTTTTGCCAAATTGTATGTTGGTCATCAAAGGCAAGTGATAGTTCGTGTCTACTGGGAGCCCTCAACTTATAGCCATTTCATTTAGCAACCATTCAAAGTGGCACTGAGAAGAAAGTGACTTATGTCTGCTCCTCACATTTATGACTATAAGATCATCCCTACAGTCACATGATCAAAATTCAGGTGCTTGGCAATTGGCATATATTTTACAAGAGTTGCATTGTCCTGGGGTCACGTGATTGTCATTTGCAGTCTTCCCAACCAGCTTCTAGCAAGCAAAGTATTGGAAAAAGCTGGGCTTGTTTAATAGCAGTATAATTTACTTAATAACTTGAGTAATTCACTTAATAACTCTAGTGATTCCCTTGATAACCGTGAGAGAAAAAGGAATACAATTAGGCTAGGCTCACTTAATAACTACCTTGCTGATCCCAAGGTACTTATTAAGTGAAAATTCTGATCCCAATTAGGGTCAAGGGCAACCTGCATGTAATATATAGCCTTGTTTACCAGTCTCGGTAAATGCTCAGCTCCATCCTGTTATCTCAATTCCACCCCAAATTAAGGGATTACAGAGTCATAAAAGGGAGGGTTTTTTAAGTGATTTGATTGATTTTTGTTATCAACTTGATATCAAATCTCAACTACATAGGCGTTTATTATCTATTTCTGTGCTCTGGACAAGGAAAAATGATGCTTTTGACGGTAGACCAATCCTTTTTCTCCAGCATCTTCCTACCACAGGTAGTCAGTCCTCAACATGAGAAATTTGTTAAGTGAGTTTTGTTCCATTTTACTATTTTTCTCACCACATTTTTTAAGTGAATCACTGCAGTTGTCAAATGAGTGACACAGTTGTTAAGTGAATCTGATTTCCCCATTTTTGCTTTTCTTGTCAGAGGGCTGCAAAAGGGGATCTCATTGGGACACAGTAATGATAATAAACACCAGTCGGTTGCCAAGCATCTGAATTTTAATCATGTGACCAAGGGGATGCTTGACCAAGGTCATTAGTGTGAAAAACAGTCATGTCACTTTTTTCAGTGCCGTTGAAACTTCAAATGGACACCAAGTGAACAGTTGTAAGTCAAGGACAACCTGAATAACCCTGCTGCCCAAAATAAGGGCTCTTGCTTTTCTCAGGCCTCTCAGGATGGGGCAGCAAAGAAAGTCTTGGAATAGTGTAGCTTGTTGGTTTAAAGGCAGTTATTTCTAATTAGGTGTACATAAGGTTATGTAAAAATGTAGATAAAGTGGTTCAAAAATAATGAAGCAGATCTGTATAACTGAGCTATTTAGAAGATCCTTGAGGCCTCTTTTTACAAGTGTGCATATGGCTGCAATATAAACTTTTTATTTAACATTTGACATCTAAGTATACACTTCTACTGGCCACCTGTAGCAATAAATTCTGTGGGTTGGTTTTCTGGGTGATAGTCTGATTTTATATTAAGGCCTCTAGCATTGGACTTGAAAGGGCAGCTGTCCTACTGCAGTTCTTGAAATCTGTACACTTTCTCACCTGTGGGGAGATCTCCCCTTCTGCCCTAGCACTCAAGGTCTCACACACCACCCTTTCTTTTTCTTTCTAGTTTCAGAGTTTTTTTTTTGTTCTGGAGTTTGGACTTCACAGTTGTTGTTGCTACTGTTGCTGGTGGTCTTGCAGAATGATGGCAGAAAGAAAAACTGACAAACTAAAACCTGAAGCCAAAGCTGAGAAACAGCCCGCTCAGCTTTTCCACCGCCCGAGCCGCCGGGGTGAATGTCCCTATGGTCTGTTGTGCCAGGAGCTTTGGCTCGTTTCTCCGAGCGCAGGTTGTTTCTCAACCAGCCTCAGCCAAGCCTCACTCTCTTTACAAGTCTGCCTCTCCCCCCGCCCCACCCCCCAAAATACACTCACACAGGTTTTGTTTGGTTTTGTTGACTCGCCATTGATCTTCGACGCCTTTCTGGGTTCTTTTGAAACTGCCTCCTTTTTTGCAGCTCATTGTGCGCTCAAATTTAGCACCATTCCTCTTTATGGAAATCCAGGCGAGCCCTTTGGTCTTGGGGAGCAGGTGCCTACGGGTTTGAGAAGCCAACTCTTGGTCCAATTTACAAGACGACACTGTAAAAAGTGTCGCCTCCCCTCATTGCTTCCCTTTACCTCCCGGGCTCGTGTGAAATCCAGTAACTAACAAAAGTGGGACTGAGCGACGGGCGGCGGGGGGAGCTTCTGAATAGCTAAAGACCTGCTTTCAAGCCCTCCTGCCCGTCTGGGGTGACTTTGTCTTCTTTCTTAAAAGCCGGGATTGGGTGGTGCGAAACGCGGGGAGGGGGAAGCGAGAGAAGATGGCGAAAAGGGCAAAAGTACAAAAAGATACCTGTTTGCCTTGTAAAGCGCCTGGAAATCACCCGTGAGCAACCATATATAATTTGATTTGCTAGGCAATCTGCAGAGCGATTGCCCATCATTTATAATGTTCATTGAGTATTTTGCTTAATTGTGTCTCTTTTTGTAAAGGAAGCGCAGCCCCCTCGCGGCTGCAAAGCGCGCAAGTGGCCAGATTCCCATGGACTGGCCCGGTCTGCAGCTTTGCAGGCTTTCCCAAGCTCTCTGGGCGGGAGGGAGCTTAATAGCCCTAGGCCGGCTGGAGGAAGCAGGCGGGGCGAGAAGGGGCGGGGCGGAGCAGTACGGGGGACGCAGTGAGCGAGCCAGGCGGAGCAGAGGGGCTGAGAATGAAGGCTCCCGAAGGCACGAGCGTTGCTCTCTCGCCTTTGCCTCTCCTGCCTCGCCACCCGCAGCTTTTGCCGCTGCTGCTTAATACCCTTTGAAGTTACAAGCCGCTTGCAGGTCCTTTGAGCAGCGTGGTGGCCACTAGTTTCCTACCGCACAGAGAAAGCGAGCGGAGGATTCATCTTTGAGGACGGAAAAGCCCCTTTTGGCGGAGAAGAGGCGGAACTAAAGCGCTTGGGTCAGGGGCGAGTGGGATGTCCGTCTCTCGGCTCGCTCTTGTCCTGGCCGGCGTGAGACAGGTGCCGGGATGCTCAGTTTGGTGAAAAATCAGTTGCCGCGGCTCCGAGAAGCGAATCTACCTGCGCACTCCCCTGCTGCAGGAGACAAATGTCGGTCTCTGAATTCACTCCCCCCCGCCACACACCCCCAACAGAGACCTCCTTTCCCCGATCACTCTCCAGAAGAACTGGTTCTGCTTCTAGGCCAAGGGGAACCGTACGGTGCTCTTCTGTTGCTCCGCTGTTTAATCTTTGGTGCTGGAGGCAACGCAGGATCTCTCGGGTGGATTGGTTGTCTCTCTCCATTTATCGCCATGCAATAAGCTGTTATTCTGGGGAAGAGAGGAGCTTCCACTCTTCCCCCCTCTCGCCCCCCAACACTAAAAGAAGAAAAAGTACTGCGGTTGGGTTAAACACCTGGGGGTTCAGGCACCAGTTGCGCCACTGTGCCAGGTGCTAAGCGAGACTCAGCAGGTGGCTAATATCTACCGCCCTGACACAGGCTCGGAAGCTAAATAGGTATTGGCGCTGATTGGGACCTGGCTAAGAGTCCGAACTGGAAGAAAGGGCGAGCTTCTGCTGTATTGCTGTCTTCTGTGGCCAAGCTTCACTGGAAACAGTCTTGACATTTTTATCCCATTCCGTACAAGGTTATTATTATAGGCAAAAAAAAATAAAAATAAAGGAACTTTCTAATGCAGTATTTTCCAATCTTGGCAATTTTAAGAAGTCTGGACTTCAACTCCCAGAATTCCCCAGGGACACATGCTAGATGGAGAATTCCGAGTGCTGAAATGTACGTCTGTTAAAATTGCTAAGGTTTAAAAATAGTCCTTTATTAAACTCCAACTGTGGGAAAAGGAATACCCGTAGGTTATTGCAAAAGAAAATCAACATGGCGGAGGGCAGTGTGGTCAATGCATCGTCTTTTTTTTCTCTGAGCTTCCACCATGCCTTCGTGACCGCCATATTGACTTTTTTTGCCCACAACAAGCCTCTGGGCGAAACTTGGTTCTCTTTCCCGGGTAATCCTGCTCCATTGGTTTCTCCACCGACTCAAGGCCCTCCTTAGCTTTGAGGCCTTCTTACCAAGATCTGCGCGCTGGAAGCGCCTCGTGGACCTTTGGGGAGAGGGATGCCTCGGGCTCCCAACGAGCTCTCCCCGTTTCTCGGGTGTCCTGGGGACAGGCGGGAGGAGTGGCCACATTACAGCGCTTCCGGCCAGGAAGAAAGAGTCAAATGTAGACTGCCATCCCGAATCTTCTTACGGAGGATATTTTCGTGGCTAAACTTGCTTCTAACCACGCGTTCACGTTTTCAGCAAAACCTCCCAAGCGCTGTTCAAGGGGCGACCGCAGAGAACCGCCAGCGCCCCTGTAGCCGGAGGGAGAACGTGGTGAGCTGAATGGGTTGATTTGTTAATTGTCACCCCACACCCGTCATCTTCCTCTCTTCCTCCCCTTATTTGCCTCTGCGCCCTGGCCGGGAAATCGATGGCGATCCATTTGTTATAGTCTAACACCGGTTCTATGACGAGCGGGGGAGGTTCACCGCCCTCTGACTGTCTTCGCCTCCAAGCGCACAAGTGGCGGGATTCCCATGGATTCGTCCTGCTCTGCAGCTTGGTATGGGGGTGGGGCGGTAGCGGAGACAGGAGACACCCTGGCCTCATCTTGAAAGACCTTGAAAGGAGGTGCGTTGTGGCACATTACCAGCCGGGCTTTGCTCAGGTACCAGCAACTCGCTGCGCCGGGTTGCAGGTGCGCCGTCGCGCTTTCGTATTCACGACGGGCTTTTTTGTCCCTCGGAGGCGAGGCCGTTGGATTCGTGATCCATTAGCGCCGCTTGCCTGGGGCATCGTTCTGCTGTGGAGTGAGGCTGACGCAGAGGAGAAGCTGTTTAGTCAGGGTCCCTGTCCTCAGTCTCCTCCGCTCACAAAGCTTCACAGTTGTGCGCAAAGGATGCGCTTCCCCAGCTCCCGTCTCCAAGCTCTTTCAGAGGGTATACAAGGCCGAGCACTAGGCCGAGAAGTCGTTTATCTGAGGATGAATTCAACAAAACAAAAGCATGACAAGTTTTGTATTAATTGACTCCAATAAATGTCCCCCTTCATCAACAACATAAGTGTTTCTGTAACAGGAAGAAGCACGGCAGCCTATCAGATTGTCTCACTGAGAGTTACTTCCAAAATCAGCCAGGATGGTTTCACATAGGGAGCTGGGTGGCAGGATGGAAACATCATATCAATGTGCCATTATGTCACATTTGCCCCCTGCCTGATAGCCCAACACATCTACCCACAACAAAACACCACTTAGGATGATCTGAATGATTTTTTGCTTCTAAAGAATGTTTGTTTCTTTGCTTTTAAGAAAAAGAAAAAGGATCACATGTCTTCTCCTTAGTAGGCCTTTGATGGGGACTGATATTTGTATCAACAAGCAATATGCCCCTGAAAAGGTAACAAATGCATTATCACATAGGTTTACATCGATCACACTTCGTTGGATATTATTCCATTTCTTTTCATTTCTTACCAGCATAGTTGGTAAGATTTTAGTATCATGGATAGGGAAATTATTTTTAAATGTATATTATTCCATTTATTTGGAAGGCAGCCTGTTTGTATCTGGAGGTCATTGTGCTCTTTTATATTGATCAGACCCTGAATTTGCTGCGGAGCTCTCCCTGATAGCACCATTGCCACCTCCTCATCTATAGAAACTAACCATTGTTAGGGTTGTGTTTTTTTTTTAACTTTTAGGCACACTTGGGTGGCTATTACTGGCATCAGAAGCTGGTTGGATTAAATTTTGTTTTGAGTTAGAAAACACAAAAGTATACTTGGTTGGGATTTTATAAAACTGAGATGCTTCTGAGAAGAAGCACTTAGCTGCAAAGCTGATAATTTTTTTTTCCATTGCAAAGGATTGTTCTTAAAACTTAATAATTGACAGACTGACTATGAAGGTCCAACTTAGCTATTATGGCTAATCACTGATTCTCTATGAATCTGCAATAATTTAAAAACCACCCAAAATGTAAGTTTTGCAATTTATGTATTATTTTAAAACCTCTTTGCTCTAGCCATTCTAAAGCATACTGAACTAAAGTTTAGATATTTTGTTTTATGCATTTCATTATGGATTCTTTTATGCGTGCCCAAGTCATTGGGCTTCAAAACCCATGAGAGCTTAGTACAACCACAGAGATCCATAGGCAACACACAAGCACTCAAAGGCTAGTATTAACTGCTCCCCAGTCCAGCTGTCCTAGTTCTACTACTTCTCCTCCTAAAGTTCGTCTAATTATTACTTCTTACTGCTGGAGATCTTTCTATCTGCTCTAATTTGCTTCACACATTTCCTTCCCTGGGTCCCACACACGTCATCCTCTCAGATTTAATGGCCAATAATTGCTGTGCTGATAAGAGAGAGAGTTCAAAAGGACAAGATAGCAGCAACACAGGTGCTGCCCATTATCTCACAATTTCTTTACTTATTACTGATCTGCAGAGAGGAAGGAAAATAGTCATCTTCTGAATCAGAAGAATGTTTGGAAGTAAGGGATACTATATAAATCCTCTGTGTAGCAACCTAAAAGAAAGGGTCAAGGTATTCTCTTTAAGAGAGGAAGAGTGGAAGGACAGGGAGAGGAAAAGAGAAAGTAAAAACAAGAAAGCCCAGTATTTTTTGGGCAGTCAACACTAAATTTGCAAAGATCTGTACTGTACTGTACTAAGGATATTTGCAAGATCAGTACTTTTTATAAAGAAGTAGTAGTTAGGTGTCTCAAGTATGCTCAAGTATGCTAAAGTAAAAACTAAGGCAAAATTATATGTTGATTTAATTCAAATTTTCATTATTTTCCTTCTAAATTAGTAATGATGGCCAACTCGATTTTTTGTCTAAGTAGACATTTCCAAATAGAATCCAACTTCACTATTACTATCACAAAGTAATATACTTACTTTGGTTTAAATCACATTTACCTCTTCTTTTCTTTATATCAGAGGATTTATATTGATGTTTGTACAACAGGCTGAAAGTTTATGAAGTATGTTGAAATCTATTCACATTTACTTCCAATTTACGTCCAAATTAGAAACATCATTTTAATCCATCTTTAAAGTTTTCTAAATGAATGTTGTTGTTAGTTGTGAAGTCCTGACAGACCCATCGCAACCCCATGGACAACATTCCTCCAGGCCTTCCCATCCTCTACCATCCTCTGGAGTCCATTTAAGCTGATGCCTACTGCTTCAGTGACTCCAACCAGCCACTTCATTCTCTGTCTTCTGTCCTCTTTTTCTTTTGTCTTCAATCTTTCCCAGCATTAGGCTCTTCTTCAGTGAGTCCTTCCTTCTCATTAGGTGGCCAAAGTATTTCAGTTTCATCTTCAAGATCTAAATGAATAATCCTCACCAAATATTGAAGTGCTGTAATAAACTATTTAAATCTTAGTGGAATAAGATAAACCAATTACTGTCCATTTAGTTTATTCAAAATCCATAACTAACATCATGCAGTTACAACTTACTGCTACAACTTACAATAGAAATCTTAATTCTACCAGCTTTATAAACAAAAATAACTGATTCTGAAAATGAGAACGTAGTAAGTCGAAAGTGGCAGTGGCGGTAGGCCATTCAGATCTCATCTGTACTCAAATTCAAGATTGATCTAATAAGATGATAAGATTAGATGAGATAAGATAGCCTTTATTGTCATTTTTTTACTATGAGCACACTAAAAATGAAATTTACTCACAAAAAGTATATATCTACCTCCACACACATACATAACACACATATAAAATTGGTCTAGTTGAAAACACCCAGTGTTGTCTGCCCTCAGAAAAGAAAGCACAGTGCTTTTCTATCTTCACACTAGGAAAAAAAACCAATTTCAAAGTATGATGAATGGCCAAGCTTCAAAGACCTCCGCAAGTCAAGATAACTGGAAAACAAAATCCAGAAAAGCAGCCTGGTGCTGAACAAAGGTTTAATTCTCAGAATCTCTCAGGGCTGGACTCATTCCATTCCCAAAAGAGAGGAAATCAGAATCATGGTGAAATGAAAGTGTTATTTAATAGTTAGTTGGTTAAGATCCATTGATTGCTCTACAATTATTATCAGTGGACACTTGGGGTTGCTTCTGGGGTTCAATGTGCTTAAGGAAGACTTGAAGATCTGTGCATCCTTTGAGAGAGCTGATACGAGCACAATTTACAACATTGCATTACTTTTTGAGAATGTAATATGTTATATACAATAGACTCTTGTTTTGCCTATGTCACCCTCCATCCATATGCCAAAATGCCTTGCTTGTTTTTGTAATTAGATGTTTTTGGAGACTTCTAAGAATCTAAAATCTGCTGGTTCAGGTGTGGAATAGTATTAAATGTTTTGAGACTGAAAAACTATATTTGTCTAAGTGAGTTTCATATTCATGAAGAAGATTATGTTAAAGTAGGTAGTAGTGATGGTAGCCATAAACTCTTGAGATTTTCTAATCTAATTAGTCATTAATACTCTTCAGCTCTCCCATCACATGCATATTGCACATAATTTGGTGAAACTGTATTTTTAATTGTAGTGATACAATTCAGAATAAAGAGTATAGGCAAGCAATAGAAAAGAGCCATGCTCCTGAGCAAATAAATTTAGAAAGTAAATGTACTTTGCCACTAAAGAAAAGCAGACCCCTCACTCCTCCCTTCCATTTCTTTCATTCTTTGTTTTATATATGGCTGGTATTAGTAAAGAGTTTTATATATGGCTGGTATTGGTAAAGAGTTACTGCGATGCCTAAGACAAGTCCCTGAAATTGTTATGATTTCCTTGCAAAGCCAGTGTGCCAAAGATGGATGCCTCATTTTTCCTGCTCAGTGGTAGGTCTGTAGTAGTCAGAGAATGCTCTCCTTTCATGAGAAGATCCTTTCATATTATCCCTACAACACGAATCTTTTGCCTCAAAGGATTGGGCTGAGAGAACGTGACTTGCCAAAAGTCTTGCAGGGAGTTTCTGTGGTTGAGGATGGATTTGAATTGTGGTCTCCCAGAAGTTATCCCAACATCTGACTACTACAGACCTACCACTGAGCAGGAAAAATGAGGCATCCATCTTTGGCACACTGGCTTTGCAAGAAAGTCATAACAATTTCAGGGACTTGTCTTAGGCATCGCAGTAACTCTTTACCAATACCAGCCTTGATCTTGGCCTCCGGTAGTAATGTCTTTTTGCCTCACCATGAGAAGAAGTTAGAAAGATGAATTATGATTTGTTGCAAATGCCATCAGTATGGGACATTTTAATGGCCACCAGGGCAGTTCTCTTGTTTGAGGATCCCACAACATCAGAAATGCTGACTCATTGTTTGTTGATTAAGACAAAATATGGTGTACGGTCAACAATATATTGAAATAATTGACTTTGGTTCATATAGCAAGGGACATCAGCTTAAATATTTTGGCTTATTTGAGCTGTACAAACATACAAGGAATGCATTTGAGTTTTACAATACTTGTAACTGGAAAACACTGAGTTCAGCTGATGTGTTCAGTGCACCACCTGCTTTTAATTGGTTCGCCTTTTCCAGACACTTAGGACTGAGTCTTCATATTCCATTGTCGTGGCTCTCTTCAAGGCTGCTATCTGCTATAGCTGTCACAACAGGTGGCAAAACTCAAGGCTATGGCCTTGACTCTGTACAATGTGGAGAGAACAGAATAGCAAACTTTTGAAGCCAGTGAGATAGCAAGGACAAAGTGGTGGGGAGAGGACTTAAATGTTTTATCAAGAGAAAGTGATTTTGGAAGTATCGCCACGTACTAAGTAGTGAAAATCTAGAATAAAATTTCAGATTAATTGTCTCTGTTTCTCCCTCTTGACGATCTAATTACCTATCTAAAGAGGCGGTAACAAGTCTTAGCCTAGCAATGGCTGAGCAGGAAAAAGCAAGATAAATAATACTAAAAGGTTCATGAAATGAATTTGATAGGACATAACGTTAGACTGGAATGATTAAGTCTTCTCCCCTCCCCAGGCTGATTCTACTTGCAGTGAGGCAGGTAGATTCGACAGGACCCAACCAGAACCAAACTTATCTTCCTCTGTCTTCCGCACCTATGGAGCGAGGGCGGTGGACGTTTGCACAGGGCAGAACGAGATTGGGATAGTAGAAAAGCCTGAAGACAGGTTGGTTACACCAACTTCGGCGAGAATTGCTTCGTGGCACTCCAAGGGAATTGGGTCCCTCCAGAGCAGTCTCCAACCTTGGCAGATTTAAGCCTGGCGGACTTCAACTCCCAGAAAGTTCAACTCCCCCCCCCAGGCGGAGAGCCTTCTCTGTGGCAGCTCCAGTTCTTT
>JAHWGE010502464.1:0-13845 GCA_019457695.2 Chrysopelea ornata
CCTGGGGGAAGGATATTGCAAAATCTCCATTTCCACCCCAATCTGGGGCCAGCCAGAGGTGGTATCTGCTGGTTCTCCAAACTACTCCAAATTTCCATTACTGGTTCTTCAGAACCTGTCAGAACCTGCTGGATTTCACCCCTGATTTATTGGTATTCCAAACAATTGCAGTTCAAGCATAACATTTGCTTCAAGATCCCTATTAGACTGGGCAGAAAGTAAGTCTGCAACCACCTATAGATCTTTGGTGATTTGTTCTAAATCAGCAAGGATTTCTGATCTTCATCTGTTTAACAGTAAAAAAAAAGTATCTTCCTAAAAGAGGCAACAAAAGAATACAAATCAACAAAGCAAAGCTGTAATCTTTTTTTTAAAAAAATGTAATAAAGATATACATCCAGTTCAATTCAATGAATTCTGAAGAGATCCAAAATTTAATTTTACATAAGCATCTTTTGCACCAGATTCTGGCCAAAAGGACTTAAAATTTAGGAAAAGTCAAAGTAGTCTTATGTCTAGCCACAATTCATCAATTGCTTGTGCAGAACCAGTTGCATTGCTGTGTGTGTGTATATCAGCAAGATAGCAAACAGAGCATTTGGATTCAAGTTATGCCCTTTTTGTTGCATGTGCAAATGTGGCCAGCCTTCTATTTCTGTCTTGCTGATTTTGAAGTTTCCCCTGCCCCGGATGCAATTGCATAGAATGGCAACTTTCAATTTGGATGCAAAACTTTACTGCAAATTAGATCTGTCCCCTAGTCACTGCAGTCTGAAATAACTTTTATATAACATCACCCAGTTTACACTTGTAACTTGGATCTGTCGCTAAAGTATTCTTGGAAGTGATGAAAAGTTGCCTGCTGTTTTATCTGAATGAAAGAACAACAATTATCTTCAAAATAAAATGCTGCAAACCTCCATCCCCCAACATGATAGCTTTTTTAAAAAGCAGCAGATGAGTCTATACTTTTAAAATGCTTCACCAGTAGCATGTTGCTACATGGAGATGGGAGAGAAAAATCTTTTGTATTTAATGGGTCCATAATTTGAACCTGTTTGTAACAATGTAGCATTCCCATTTTTCTTTAGGACACTGGCTGTAACTGACATGTTTGATTTCTCTCTAGAAGAAAGTTTGCAAACGTTTCCTCTAAAATATGAATTTTTGTCCATATTTTTCTTTCTTGTGAGCTGCCTTTTATTCCCAGTATCTATCTCTTTCTGTTTGGATATGTTGTTAGAGAGCAATGTAGATTCCATTCTGCCTTCTTTATATCACTAAGCCTTATAAGATGTCCTTGCTTTGCGACCTTCAGCTGCTCTGAAGAACAAGCTAAGAAATATGTTTTCTGAATTCCCCAAACGCTCCCTTCTTCCCAAGTCTATTTTCGCTTCCCAAATTAAAAGAAAGTTATGTTGCAGTATTAAGCTACTTTCTCATGCATTGTTCTGCAATAAATCTTAACTTTATGTACTGTGGGACAATGCTGCCTTATGCAAATCCAATTCAATTTCTCAATAGAAATTCAGTATTTAGTAGTGCTTAGTTCTACCTAAAAGTATATTAAGAGTCTCAAAATTAACTCTGTCTCTCAATTTGCAATGGCTGAAATCAGAGTATTTGTCTTGTGGGGAAAATTCTTCTGGATGATTGCTGGATTTAGAAGAGTAGTGGTAGTGACTGGTAGAAGGGTCTAAATTAGAAGGCCCTTTGATCTAGCCTAACAATGATTCTTTGATGGAGAAAGTGAAAGTTTCTCCCACAGGAGAAATGTGACAATGCTCACTTTAGTGTACCACTATAGAATACAGTTATACTATATTTAATTGGCAATCAATTAAAAAAAATCCTTGAGAGAATCTCAAGGAAGTGAGTTCTGGCATTCGAAAACATACAACAGGGAGAAACATCCAAATATACAATCTCTGAAGTAATATATGTTCCTAACCAGTTCACTGAACCACTTGTGCTATAGTAGGAAACATCTGAATTAGCTTTGAGACAAAAGAAATGTTAATAATGCAAGCAAGACATTGTGAGCAAAACATTGTAAGCAAAACACTGTGAATGATATAATTTCCTTTCAGGATATGAAGTATCTTAAGAACTACTTCAAGCCTATGAAATATGAGCATACTAGATTTTGAACCTCAGTTGAAAAAAATCTATTTTGAAAACTCTAGTCATATATCCCAAATATTGTATATACCATCTGTTTATTCAATTGTAATGGATGCTCCGTATAAATATCCAGGCATCAGGAGTGTTTGCAAGGATGAGTCAAAGAAGTCAAGATGGAGGTCACAACTGTGCAATCAAAGCCCTGAGGCTTTTGGTATATGTGTTGAAGAGACATGCATGTCAAATGTGATGGCACTTCAGTCATGTAGTCATAACCACCATCTGATTATTTGACTTCCTCACAGATATCAGTATCTATATACTCTTGTTCTATTACAAATTACCTACAATTTTATAAAGCTAACTAAAATGCAAATAACCAGAATCAACTTGAGTCCCCTTCAATTTCATAAAAGTCCTTCATAGAAACTTGGAAATTTAAATTCCAGAAGCACCAATTCAGTTGCTTGTTGGCTAAAAAACATTTTCTTTTATTTGTCAAATTTACATAGCTGTCCATTTCACAAAAAAAGTGACTCTGGACAGTATTCAACAAAGCTTTCTCATGTATGTCAACCTTCCTCAGAAATATTAGAAAAATCTTGCCCATGCCAATATTCTAACAATAGTGTTAAACTCAGTTTTTTTCTCCCTTTCAAAACTTCCACTGCTGTGTAACATGGATTTCTCTCTCTTATAAGTTTCAGGCCTGATAGTTCTGTACAACCTTAACTGAGACTTCCAAGTTCTTCCCAAATTTGCCACCAAATGGCAATTTCTCATATGGAAAAAGATTAAAATGATACAATACACTAAGAGGAATAACTTTAACTGTATTTAATTAGTTTCAATGTGTTTTAATTAATTGCATTAAACAGACACCAAACCATTTTTATTCTAGCTTTCCCCACTTTTGGTCTGTTCTTCAGCATACAGTCTCTGGCATTCCACTGAAAAGCCAAGGGCAATTTTCAGTTGTTATATGTCTCAGTTTTAAGTCAAGTAGACTTCAGAAGGACAGGCTCCCAATATTTCAATTATATTCCCTTCTCCCTCAATAGACATATCTCCAAATGCAAATACCCAGAATTCTCTTTGATAATCCCCTCCCTCCAGTAATTTCCACTGGCCATTTCATTTGTTGGAACGGATCAAGTCAGGCTAACAAGGCAACAAGAGATTCAAAAGAGTCCATCTACGTCATCATTACTTGTAATTTTTCTTTTTTGGAGGGGAGGGAGGCAAAAGGTGTCTACAGGTACAATCTGGGCTGATGAAGCTGGAAATGGTTCTTTTGCAAAACATCTTGCATGAAATCCAGGTCAACATAATGGAAGCAATGCAGGCCAGATGAGACTTGCAGCACAAATTGACAGTATAGAATCCAGCCAGACCCTTTCCAGCCTTCTCTAACGTGTGGTCCCAGGGCTGACCTGGACATTATTGTAGGCATATAGTACATTGGCTGCTTCAGGTATCAGAGGAGAAAAAGGGAGGAAGAAGGGCAGATTGGACCCTATCCTTATTCTTCTTATTCTCTATCTTCCCCTCACCCCTACCATATTCGTTGCTTCCGTCACAGACCATGCAGCCATTGCAATGACATCATTCCTCTGACTTACTCTACTGAGTGCAAATGTTTACTGCTACCACTTTTAATGGGCATTAGTATTGCACACAGGTGTCAAACTTGCAGCGTCATGTTGCCATCATGTGGCATTTTGCGATGTTTTTCCCATCGGAGCTGGGATGGGCGTGGCCTACGTGTGACACATCTGGCCCATGGGATGCCAGTTTGACACCCCTGGTATAGAATCACCTTTTGGGAAACCCAGCTTCTACCTTTGTTTTTACTCTCCCTCCACTATTTAGTTTTGCCCTTTTCTGTACTTAAACAAATTCTAATTCTGCCATCCTACACTAGGCCATCTGTGATCTATGATGCCACAGTGCCTGCATAGGCAGAAATACTGAGATTTGAAGCTAGAAAATAGAATAAAATAATAATTACTTTCTTTTCCTCAACTGTGAATCCACATCATATAAATTTTCAAATCTTTTTTTTTTTCAGTTACAGAAATCTGGACCATCTTTTAATGATTTAGAATATGGGTTTGCATTTTTTTTCAAACTTCAGAACCTCTTGATTATCAACAAACTTACTGAAATCTCTGAGCACAAAATGGAGGCCATGGTAATTTTTTTTTTTGTGGGAATACAAGTCCCATCCTTTCTTTATACTTAAAGAAAAATTAATATGGTTGTTGCTAACGGATTTGAGTGAAGTTTTTGAAGAAAACCTTTTGAAAAACTCTGAATCAGAGTCTAGTATTGTGCATCCAGAACTGGTGATATTTATTCTAAGGCCACTCTGCATGCAATTACATTTTAAATTTACTTGTACTGGGCAATGGTTCAGAACAAAATGTCACCGCAGTTATATTTATGGCTTTCAATGTGAGGCCATATGCAATCCCCCAAAATTTATATGAGACTTTTAGACCATCTCCAGAAGTTGCCACCAGATGGAAAGGGTGAAAAGTGAAAGGTGTTCTGAGAATTAATTTAATTCAAATTATGTTTTTGTGCAGGCCCTGTCTACTTTATGTGTGGCCTCCAGTACACACCTCAAAGTGTGCATTTCAGTTTTGCAATTGTTCTTTTTAACTCCTATATTTTATCTTTTTTTTAACTTTGTTTTTGACCATGGCTTTTATATTATTTTATTGTTTTATTTGTAAACCGCTCATTCATACAAGTATGATGGACAATACACAAATTTCACAAATAAATAAAAGTCTACATACACTTCCAAACATCCATGCTTTCCCTCCTTTAATAAACTTCATTTTAGAGCTGTCATTTCCTTCTGTGACACAGAAAAGGGGGAATAAGGTTCTGAAGCAGCATTTCATATTAACAGCTGTTAAAAAATACCTATCTATTTAAAAAACTATTTGCCCAATTCCATCATTTTAGAATTAAATAATCCCAAACAGCGTAAACATTGTAGACCTACTCTTTTCCGTTTGTTTAGCTTACCAACTAATGACTCGTGGTTCTCCCCTCCTCCTCCCTTTTGTAACTCTTCCAATCTTCTGAAGGCAGGTTCTTGTGAACAGTGTTATGTTTAATGAGAAAATATTCAAACTGATGTTTCCTCTTAATCACACAACGTCCCAAACTTATTCTAGGTAGCAACTTGTTTTCTCTTCTATGATCAGATGTTGCAAAATAATGCAATGCTTATTCAACAGTAAGCCCTGAGAAGTGAGTGTAGAATTAAAATTACCCAGTATTAAAAAAAAACACCACAGAATCACATGGCATCTTAAATATAAACACATGTAGAGCATCAAAAACTTTATGGAGGATGGCCAATCCCCCTCCCTCCACTCCAAAACTCCAAAGCCAAAACACATTTCTACAAGATCTAATGTTCTTCTTTTCATGTATCTTGTGATAGTTTACTTTTTCACCGTTTTAGCACTCTTGTCACTAGCACAGTTTCCATTTTACAGGTAATCAACAAGTTATTCAAATATTAACTTGCTGGAAAACAGAGACCCACATTCAGCTGCATGCAGTTTTTCTAGATGGTTATTTATGGAACAAGTCACATTTGTAAAAGGTAATAATATACTCAAATAAAGAATCCATTATGAAGGTAAACATTAAAAAGCTCCATGCCTGCAGCAGAGTGCTTTTCTCGTTCTAAACATGTTAACTGATCCATTTAGCCATCAAAATTGCTTAACCGAGATAAAGGTGTACATCCTGCATCTCTCGGCTAGTTTATGCACCCACCGCCCTTAAAAAAGTGGGTACTGAGCGACATTATGCAAACTTCTAGCACTGTATGAAAGCCCGAGTTTAAGAAAGAAACTGTCATGAGTTTCCCAGGGGGAAATCCCTGCGCATCTTCCGTGGATTTTCTTACTCCCTCAGTCCATTGCGACACGGAGGTAGTGGGTGGGGGGAAAGCATAGAAATGGATCTCCGACTCCTACCTTCACCACTTCGTCGTTGAGATGCTTGGGGTCCCGGTTAACTAAGTCGATTTCTTTGGTGTGGACGTCCTGGAATTCCTTCTCGCTAAGTTCGTCAGCCATGACCTTGTTGTTGGGCTTGTAGATGTTGCCTTGCTCCCGGATAGGCCCCGTGTAGAGAAAATCCTAGAGAGGGAAGCGGGGATGGGTGGGAAAACGATCAGTCCGCCGCGTTGCCTGAACTGAGCGTCCCTGGGAAAGGAAAGGGAGGGAGGGGTGGGAAAAAGATTCCCGCGACGATTCAGAGCTGTTGATTGAATTGGGGAACAGATCAAGCCAGGAGGAACTTCATCCGGCCACTGTTCCTCAAGGCTGGGCTTTTTAAAAAGTACCTCCAACACACCCCTCTGGGAACCGGCCTGAGTTGCAATTCCACCTCCCGCCGCCAGGGGGCCTCTATAGGCAGAAACAGGGCGAGGCGAGATCCGCGGGGCAAGGAGCGGCTACCTCGCCCTTGAATTCCGGCGCTTCTAGCTTCGGGCGCCGAAATCGCCGATAAATGTAATCACTGATAGAATTGCCCACCCTCCGTGGGAAAAAAACCAGACAAAACTTCACAGATCCTTTGGTTAGACGGAGGTTCTTGACTTCAGTGCCCACGATATTTTGCGCATTGCATGAGCTCCCCTTTGACAGAGTTGCTCTCGAGGAAACGCGAGTGCATCGTCTAAAGTTTCCTTTTATTTCGCCCTAGGATCTGCTACAAAAGTGGCTCCTTGGGCTATCCAGGCAGGATCTGAGGTTGGCATAAAAGCTCTTCGCCCGCCTCAGTTGAGCCTTCCTGGGAATGGGGCTAGGCTGGAAAGAGGCCACGCAGCGATCATTAAAAGTGCAACAGTTTTGGCCCGATTTTCCTGCAGGCAGATTTGGGATGAAGAGGGCGATATTCATTACTATTAAATCGCGGAATGATGAAGGAGACTTCAAAAGATTTAATTTGAAGTAAAGTGACAATGAAAAGTCAAGTTTCAAGCCTTCTCCAACTTGGAGCATGTCAAAAATCTTGGCACTCTAATACCCAGCACCCAGCCAGCGTGATCACTGCATCTAGACTGGACCGTGTCTGAAAGGCTGCCTAGTTGGTGGTGCCCGGGAAAAAGAAAACCAACTTTGTAACCTTGCTGCATTTTGGGGAGATGCTCCTAAAATGAACGGGAAATCGGCTTTCCCGATGCCCGGTCGGTTTTACTTCAAAGGATAAAAAACAAGTCCCGAAACCACAGTAGTCAGCCGTGAAAACTCTCGGACGGAGGCCCAACCCGAGGCATTCTGCTAAAGCAATCCCAACCTCGCTTCCCTCTTCTGGATGGGTGCAACAGATCTGCTCCTAAGAGCGAAAAACCCATCTACGAACGTGTGGCCACTGGACTTGGGACAGCAGCGTTCTCCAGAAATCCTCTCTCCCGCCTTGATTAATAACCACAACGCGCGCACTCTCTCTCTGTGTGTGTAATACTGGGGTCCTGCACCCGAGAGATTTTGCAGAGGGCAAAGCCTCCCCCACCCGCCCCACACTTACGCGCCGAGAGCCGTTTGCCTGCTGGCCTCAGGGTGGAGACGCCCGAACTGGTGCGGTCTTTCGACTGCTGCGGGGCGAAAAAAACTGAGCAACCCAGCTCGGGGCGTGGGGGGGGGAGGGGGAAGGAAAGAAAAGTGCCCTGCCAAGGAGATCGAGTTACCGGCCACCACCGAGAGAATAACCTCCCCTTGCCCGGAAAAGTCCGGATTTCCTCCCCTCTCGGAAAGGTACTCCGAGGTGGAGAGAAGGAGATAAGAGGCGAGCCAAGAGGGTTCGCGAGACGGCTGGAGCAGGTACGGGCTGCCAGGAATGTGAAGCAGTTTTAAAAAATGCAAAGCAGCTCCTACCTCTGAATCTACGTATTTGCTCCCAGACATGCTGTCTTGGGCTGGCTTGAGGCGCTGCAGAAATCTTTCTGATGGATAAATTGCAGGATCCAAAGAAGGACGGGACCTGAGGCTGGCAGCACACACGACTCCCCCCCACCCCCACCCGCACACAGAGACGGCTGCCGAGTGGGAGGTATCTCTAAGTGGCCGGGTTGGCCGCCCGCCAAAGTTTCCTTCTGCTGGGGCAGAGTTGATAGGTCTTGAGGCACATCCCTAAGGGACGCGAGGGGCGGGGGAATACCACCGACTACGGGACACCCTAACCACGTCCACCAGATTGCCCCACCCGCCTCTTTATTCCCCAGTTGAAAGCCGGAGGCGATGCCTGTTTTTAGGCCAGCCACCCTGAAAGTCCCCGGGTCCACGCGTTGCCACTACCTCTTGAGCGGTTTTGCTGCTCCAGCTAAAGAGAAAACAAAAAACCGAACACCGGTTGCCTTGTTTGCAATTGCTCGTTGCTGGGATTGCGGTCTTTCTTTAACGGTTAAATAAACAAAAAAAGAGAGTCTTCTACTGTCCTGCCTCTCTCCTACTGTCAAAGCTGTGATGCAGAAGTCACGGGGCTGCCTTGGGGTTCTGCCCCAAGACGAGGAATCATGCGGAACGATTGAAAGAGTTGGCCACCGAGCGGGATCAAAATTTACGAAGCTTCTGCATGAAAAACCGTCCAAGCTTTGGAAAGTTGGGCTTCCCTCTGCGCGACTGAGGACCTTTCGTTCCTGGTTGCTACATTTCAAAATGTTTTCATTTGCTTGGTTCTCTCTCCCTCCCCATCCCCCAAAAACCTGCCTCCGTAATTACTACAGTATGCACATGATTATATTAAAGAGCTGGTTTGTTTTTCATGATATTTTATTAAACATAACCTATTGATGGTACCATAAACAGCAGAAATAGCAAATGTGTTGCCTACAAAGGTATTGCCACCTGAATTGAATTGGCATTGGAAATGATAATTTAAAGGGCATATGGGGTTGCCTGGTTATGCACAGGTATTTTAAAGGGCATTAATGGCAGAGAAAAGAGATACTCCAAATTGTTTTGCTCATATTGAAAGCATGGAATCCAGGGTGTGGTTGCTGGCAGCAAAATAAAAAGTGTAAGAAGGAGCTTCAAGAAAGTAAAATAGGCAGAGAGTCAAAATAAACAGAGACTTAGAATGGGACAGTTGGGGCATTGGGTCCAGTCCTCCAGCAAAATCCTGGAAATGTAATCAAATATCTGGTTGTCCAGCATATACATTGGACAATGATTTGATCTTGCTTGGGATAAACAAGTTGCACAGGATTCAATCATTCTACTAGCTGTAGTGAGAGCCAAGTTAGTGCAGATCTTAAAGGCATTGGGCTATGAATTCTAGTTCCTGCATGGAGAAACTAGCTGGGGGCCAGTCCCTTTTCAGTCCAATTCCAGGAAAAAGGCAATGTCTGAAAATGTTGCCAAGAAAACTACATGGATACATTTGTAGACACCAGGAGTCAAAACTGAATAGAAATCATACAAAACAACACACACGCACAAACTTGACTTCAATGGTCTGCTGATAATAAGACTAACATTAGATCTCACTAATTATTTTGTATCTCTATTTCATTCGTTCAATGTATTCCAGAAGTCTCATTCTTTAGAAGACCACTCCCTTTCCTTTGTTCCAGTGTTGGTATTTCAGATTCACTGCTGCCGTTTTCTTTGTGTTAAGATTGAATCCAGTGAGTGGATACAGAAGGATTGTGAATTACAGTATTTCGACAGTAGCCAACCTCAATTGAACCCAGCCCTGCTATGCTCATCCTTCCCAACCACCCCCAAAGGATAAGGCTGCATAAATCATGGGAGCAGGGAGTAAAACTGGGTTTGCAGAGCCTTTCTGGTAATCTTTAAATAATTTCTAAAGGCAGATTCATACTTGAAGAGTTTTAGCCCAAAATGTTATTGGAATTGTCCAGAGGACAGCGCCTTTATTTATGATAACTTGATCTCTTCTAGGCTCCTAAGCAGGATAATTTTGCCACACCTCAGATGCAAATATTCAGTAATAAATACTGAAAAATCATTTATCATAAACATTTCAAGCCATTTCCCATGGGCAAGGATATCTTAAAAAATCCTACATACAATCCAGGAACAGGAAAGTTTGTTAAAAGAGCTGTATGAAAGAATTTACCATAGTAAAAACCAAGAGCTAGGAGGATGAAATGGCCAAGATTTGGCTCCAGAAAGTTGCTATTAGACAAGCTCTTTGTGAAAATAATATTTAAATGACTTTTTTCCTCCCTAAAAGCTACCTGATCCTTAGTGTACAGGGAACATCTGAAGCAGTGCTTTCCCTGAAGAGCTTGATGGGTCCCTGGCAAAATGTGATGCCCAAGCAAACCTTCATTCATCCTAATCTCAAATCATTGAATTTCTCTCCTTCCTTCCTTCCTCCCTCCCTCCCTCCCTAATTTACTATTTGCATTAGGTATAAAAATGCTGTCTGTCTCTTCAATAAACATTAATATTTGTCAAAACTTTAAAATCCTGTGTAACTGTTTTTTGTTTGATATATTTTTATTTTGTAATAACCATGCAAGATTGCAAGGCACAGTTCATGGAATGTTCCATGCTGGCACAGTTTATATTTGGTCAGATGAATTCCAGAACGTGCTAGGAGGAATTGTGATGCCTGGTAAAGAGGTCAAATATAGCTACTTAAAGTCAGTTGTGAAATATGGATATAAAAGAAATGCAGATATTTGAAACAATTTGTGATATATGAAATACATCACTAAGATCTAGAAAAGCAGTTGCAGTTATAGTTGAATTAACCAACATTTTTATATCTAGGAAGCAGAGCAAATTCCCTTCTGAAATAAATGTACCTCTCAGGTTCCTTATTTATGGAGCAGAGCAAGCATCATGATATGAATTTAACTTCCATGTATTCCATGTTCAACAGAATGCTCACTGGAGCAAATTTCAATTTATGTCCAAATACAATAGCTGGAATGCCTATAAAGCCACCTTTATGAATATGCCTCCATTCTTTTCTAGCAATTATATACTGAAGGAAAAATAATAGCTATATAACACGTCCTTGAAAAGAGAATAAAATATGACTAAGAATATGGACTGTCCTTTCTTCAATAAACTGTGTGTCAGCTTCTTTGGATCCAGCAAAATCAAACAATTGCTACAATATAGTAAGTCCATCTCTGGGGGGCCTTTGCTATATGTTGCACAGAATGGTTTTGTCTACTAGATAGCACAATAGAGTCATGAGGTGCCATGTTTGTTTGTTTGTTTATCACATTTCTACATCACCATTCACTTAGAAGATAGTCCAGTAACAGTGATGTGGGCCTAGGAATCTTGTAGAGATGGTGTGGCAAGCATTTTTGGTCAGGATCTTAATAGAAGTCCTAATAGCACTAACTACTAGATGGAGCTGCAACATGTAATAGATTCTAGATTATCCAATCTGGCCTTTGGAGATAACAGAATTAGCTATCTCCAAGTGGTTATGTTGGACGGGATGGGAAAGCACCAAGAAATATCAGCAGAATAAGGTAGACTGGATCTGGAAGAATTTCCTAGAAAAAGACTGCAACAAATCACTTACAGATTCCTCCCTCCAAACTTTTCTTTTCTCTGATGAATACCATTCTTTCAGCAGACAGGTATGGCTAATAAAATAATATTAAATTAGAACAGAGAAAATACTGGAACCAGCTAGTAATTAAATAAAGAGGTTCAAATAAGAAAAAAAGCTCTATGAAGGGAATGGTGGCAAGGATGCAGTCACCTTTCCTTTCCATTCTGTCTGCTGGAAGCTGTTTTCATAGCTAATCCAGTTACTGGTATTCTATTTGGAGCAAATAAATAAATAAACACAGAAATAAACTTCACTTTCACTTGATATTGTTAGTGTACCTTACTGAGAATCAGAAACTCTGTCAAGTCAACTGGTTGCATAGAAGATTTGGAAGGAAGCTACAATATCAGTCTCCATATGTGGTATTTTGGCAAGTGCATCAATAGACAGTGGACAGGAAGGGACCAGCAACATTGGCTAAATGAAAGTGTCCTTCTGCTTCAGCTAAATGATACCCAGCCTGTGCAACCTGTCAGCATTGTTGTAAGAACAAATTTACACTAATATATTTTATACTCCTCATGGCCTGGAGACAACATGTTATACCAGATGCCCATATTTCTCCCGATCCCTTTACATTGCCACCATGCTGTAGGAAAGTCTCACTCTCAGTGATATTTTGGGGCCCCAAAGGATTGAAGAATGTATAACTCTCCAGATGTTGCTGAACTTCATCTCCCACAATTCCCTACTGTAGTCTTTGCTAGCTGGGGTTGTAGAATTGTAGTTCAGCGACATTCAGAGGGCCATAAGTAGAAATGATACTAACATTTGGTTTTTTAAAAATGTTTTTTTCAATTTGACTTTCCTTAAAGGGTTGATGTCTCATTTTATATTATTCTATGACAGTGATTAGTTTGACAGAAAGGAATCATTCTGAATACATGCCATTGTTTCCCAAATTATTATCCCCCAAACCAAAGAAGGTAATATACATTATTCAAACACACAGAGAAGATGCATAGGATATAAATGTCCTGTGTTAACGTCATGGTGTCTGCTTTGTCAAACATAAATAAAACCTTCTATTGCAGTTAATGAGAACTTTATATTCTCATTAAAAGGATTTTGAAAATACAAATTACTCCACATTTCACATCTATATTAGACCTGGAGGTCAAATCCAATCTGATTGATTTTCTAAAGCCTTTTCAAACATTCTCATATAAGTTTTTTTGCAGTGTATGAGCAAAGCAGATCTTGTAATATACTGCTTTGTGATATCCACACAAATTGCTTTTTTCTAGAATCATAGTCCTTTTGCCCAATTATTCTTGCTCAAGCACCAATTTGATGTGCCATGAAAGGCAAGGGTAAATCACTTAATGTGTTACTATATATGTACTATACTATAGAAGGGGAACATTTGCAGATGACACCAAGCTGGCAGGAATAGCCAACACCCCAGAAGACAAGGGGATTTGGATCCTTTGTCAGGATCCAAAACAGACTTGAATAATGGGCCCTATGCAACAACATGAAATTTAATGTAGAGAAAAGCAAGTTTTCACTAGGCAAGAAAGACCAAAGGCACAGGGGTGGGATTCAAGTAATTTAACAACTGGTTCTCTGCCCTAATGATGTCTTTGAACAACCAGTTTGCAAAACTGCTCAGAAACTTAACAACCGGTTCTCCCAAAGTGATGCGAACTGGCTGAATCCCACCACTGCAAAGGCACAAGTACAGAGTAGACGAAACCTGGCTCAAACTGGAAGCTCAGCTTTCCGGTACGCGCATGCATGTCAGGGAATTGGTTTCTGGCGCTCCCATGTCTGCGCATGCGCACACTCTCCTGTTTTGGCATTCGGTGCCGAAAAGGTTCACCCACAGTGGTATAAGGACTCTTGCTTTAGCAGGGGTTGGACTAAAAGATCACCAATGTCCCTAGCTCTATTCTGATTGATACTTTTTTATTCTTTTATTCTTTTTTTTATTTTTTAACAAAAAACCACATAGAAATCATTTTTGAACAGGATATCAGTCAGGTACATAGCTAAGCATAGTTCAAAATTCACCCCTCATTGTATTATATCAATGTATTTCTTTCTCTTCTCTTAAAGTATTATTTTGCACATATCTGTCATAAAATCTATTCCATCCCCCTATCCTGAGATCAGTATTAAATCAAG
>JAHWGE010504873.1:0-13707 GCA_019457695.2 Chrysopelea ornata
TCCTGCTCTACGCCAGCCTTCAGCACTTTGTAATGGGGGGGGGGGTGTTGTTCCTCCAGGAGGGCCCCCGAACTGGCCCCTCATCCAGCTACTTACTTATTTGTAGAGAGACCCGATCCTCCACTGTCACTCAACCCGACCTCCCACCCCCAGGGACCTGGCCGAGGGCAGTTCAGCAGCTGCAGACATGTGGGTCACTTGCCCCTTCCCCTCCCCAGGTATCCTTCCACGCAGTTTGGCAGCTTGACCGGGCTGCAATCTCTCGTCAGCGCCCTCTTTGCCCTCCTGCAGCAGCCCCTTTTCTTGGCCATGATGGGCCCCCTGGAAGGAGACCCCCTCTGGGTAAGTGGTGCTGCTTAGGCTGGGGGGTCTGGCCGTTCGAGGATGCCCTGGACCAGCAGCCTTGGTGCCCATGAGAAGGGAAGAGGGTGGAGAACAAGTCGTGCCTGGCAGGGTCTCCCTCCACAGCCGGTTCTGGCTCCTGGGGCTCTGGGTAGCTGGTCCGTCAGCCATGGAGGCCCAGGAGGTGAACAAGGGCATTTGGCACAATAGGCTTGGACCTTCTCTGCGGGAGGGGGGGAGGGGGGGCGCAGGCAGATACATCCCAGCCCATCAAAGCATACATCCCCAAGGGAGGTGCTTTGGGTGTTTGGGGCCCTCAAAAAGGAATCTCCCTTGAGGGTCCTCCTTTTGCCTGGCAGTGCTGGGGAGGGAAGCCCACCAGCAGACTCCCCTGCCCCACACCTGGAGCCTTTTGGCTCTGTGGTGGAAGCCAGCCCTCCCAGGAGGCTGCCTGGTCACGGTCTGGGTGTCAGAGGCCTCCTGGACCGGCTCCCAGGGACCACGTAGGCTTTGTATGTGCAATGAGGAGGGCTGACTGGTCCATCCTGGGCACACGAGGAAGGGAAGGCCAGTTCCAGGCGCCTGGACAGCTGCTCTCTTGGCAACCACCTCCGTCTTTGGCAAAACATCTCAGGGCCCTTTGGTGCAGATCTGGCCTGGCAGCTGCTATAGCCCACTCATTCTCTTCCCCCAGGCAAGACTTGCCCATTCAGGGGGGCAACACAAATATGCCCCTCCCCCCCTTCAGACAGGGGTCCAGGAAAGGAGGGGTGTCCTGGTGGGGGGCGCTCCAAAGCAGCCAGCCTCCTGGACTCACAGCCTCCTGGACTAGAGTCAAGGAGCGGATGATCCAAGTATTCCTTTCCTTGGCAAGGGGCTGTACTAGAAGGCCTTCGAGGTCTCTTCCAGCAAGTCACAGATGGACAAGGGCTTCCTCTCCTCATGCCATCTTCCTTTCTCCCCTACAGCTGCAAAACACAGGGGCAGCCCATTATCTGGCTGCGGGGTGGGGGCTGTGTAGCCAGTGAGCCTGGCCCTTGGGAAGCGATGAGCTGTTGAAACTGAGCAAGCGTGACCAAGGCTCTGGCCTCTCGTCCTGGGTGGCTGCCCCCTCAGGAGAGAGTTGTGCCTGGCCTGGGTACCAGAGGGGGCATGCTTGGCACTCTGAGTCAGCAGGCAGTTGGGGTTCCAGGGCTGCTTGGCACCCAAGGGCCTCAGTGCCAGGGGAGGGAGGGGAAGGGCAGGGGACTCTTCAAGCAGAGGAAGCAGCTGCAGACTGAGCTGTCTCTCCAGGCCACCTGGTCTGGAGATCGGCCATACCTCACCAGCAGCCCTCACCGCCCTCGCCCTCTCTCCTGCTAGGTCAATGTCGGGCTGCTGGGGGTGAGCATGTTGGGCTTCTGCCTGCCCGTCTACCTCATCTGCTACAGGCGGCGCCTGGAACGGGCGAAGCAACAGAAGCACGACGATGCCCAGCTCTTCCTCAAGATCAACGGCACGCCCAGCGAGGAGGCTTTTGTCTAGAGATGTGTTGTCTAGAGACTGGCTGGGGGAAGGCTTCCCCCCCACCCTGAGGCCCCAGAGAAACCCCCCAGCACAGCTCCCATCTCACAGGCCTTGCTTTGGATTCAAAAGCCACGCCACCATGCCTCTTCCGTGGCACCACCCTGCTGTGGCCTCCCCTGCCCACAGTCTCTGATGCTGGCCTCAGAGACACCTAACTCGATACGGGTCTTGGTTGCTTTGAAAAGGAATGCCCCCCTGCCCCCACCCTTCTGGTGATCTAGCCCTTCCTTGCACACACCTGCACGACGCACGCACAAACACACAGGCAACGGCTTGGTTTGTGTCTGTGCAGGACATCTCCCCATCTGCCTGCTCTCCCATCTGGGTGATGGCTTCCAGCCACTCCACTGGTCATCTTGCAGGACCCTGCTAGTCCCTCTGGCCTCTGCAGCTGCTGGCCGAGGAGGAGCAAGGAGAGCATTCAGTTTGCCTGCATCTTGCATCTGTCCTGGGGGTGGGGGGGGGATGTGGCCCCACCTTCTCTGCAGATTGAGGGCCAGCTTGACAAAAGCTGGGGGTTGCAGTGTCTTATACTCTTTCCCCCCTCTCCCCCTTTGAATGTTTTGGGGCATGACCGAAGAGGGGCAGCTTTGCACAGGGTCGCTCAGGCATCTTGGCTGCAGTGGGAATTAATCCAAAAGTCTCAAACATTAGGGGCAGACTGAGCCAAGGAGATGCCCCAAATCACGACCCGGGCTGAGGCGCACTGCCTCCTGCCCTCCATCCCCTGCCCGTGTCTAGCTCTGCCAAAGGCAGGTTCGGCCTCCTGATGCCTGGCACAGCAACTGCCGCCCTCTGGTGGTGGGAATCCTCATAGGCAGGCCACTGGTTTCCTTGCAGCAGCCATTGGAGCAGGGGTGGGTGGGGGTGGCCAAGAGGCCACAGGCGGATTGCACTGTCTTGTCTCTCAACTTCAAAAAACAAAACAAAAAAAGCAAAACCCAAAACACTATTCTGTGTTTTTTACTCTGAGCAGCAGAAGGCTGACCTGGTAGAACATTTAGTCAAGGCCGGAAGTGCTGCAGCAGAGGCAAGAGGGCTCTGCGGCTGGCTACGGAGCTAGGATTTGGTGAGCCATATCTTCCTTGGGCCCTTTCCGTGGCTGCACCTTGGTGCCAGCCGAGGCCTGGGCTTGTCTGCCCTGTTTCCCTCCCAAAGAGGTAAAGGAAGAAGCAGCCAGCTCCCAGAACAGGGCTTCTTCCCTCTTGGCTCAACTGTAGCCTTGCTCATGCAGAGGAAAGAGGGCCGGACTTGCCTAACACTGTACTGGGATTGGCAGCTTCCAGATCAGCTGCCAGGTCAAGCCATGGCACAGCTTGTTCTTCACATAGGGCATGTGGAAGAAAGCAATGATCCCGCTCTGTTCTCGCATCTCCCACAAACGCTGAACCAAGGACAGGCAAGCGCCCTTGAAGCGTGTGCCAAGTGCCAGTGAGGCAGCAAACCCTGGTTTGGCCAGGAGGGAGGCTGAAGGCATGGAATCCGTAGCCAGGCAGCGGAAAAGGAGTCCACAGAGAAGCAGATGGCCATCTTCATCAGTGTTTCGCTCTATTGGGGGCACACTGAGAGGCCAACAAGGCCAGAGGCTGCAGCATTTGACTGATGCTTCTCCTGGCCCCTTCAGCCAAGAGTGCCAGGAGGCTGGGCAGCATGGCTACAGTGGGCTCTGGGTAACCCATTGCTGCAGCCATCACATTAATGCCTGATGGTTGGAAGGAGTGAGCGATGAGAACGCAGCCCCCTGGGATCCCTGCTCTTGCCAGACCCAAAGGGGCTGCAGGCCAAACGCATCAGAGGTGACCTGTGGTAACCCGGATGCAACCAAAAGGCAAGAGCACTAACACAAAGGGGATGCCTCAGGGCCAAATAGCTAGACCACCCCCCCTGCAACACTAACCCTAACCCTCTGCCCTGCCCAGCAGTCGGCACCTGCTTTGTGCCCACCTGGTCCCTGCTGCAGCTCTCATCCACCTTAACCCCATAGCGGTCTGGGGTTAGATGCCTCCTGGTGCTCTGCCAGCTCACTTAGGAGAAGGACTCAGGAAACCGAAGGCCTGAGAAGCACAAATGGGGGCAGTGAGTAGATCTGGGCTGCCCCTCTGTGGCAGCTTCTGTATTCAGCCCCCAAGAGAGGCACGCAAGATGAAGCCCTGAGGCCTAAGCCTTGGGCAGAGGCTCAGCTGACCATTCTCTCTGGCTCAATTGGCCAAGAGCCTTTGCAGGCTTTCTGGAGGAGGAGAAAAAGCAGGCCCCCACCTAGTCATCATGCAGGGCCCAATCCTCCCAGTCTGCTCAGGACCCTGTTGCTGAGGTGGGTGGAAGGTGGCCGAAGGTGTTCCAGGCTCAGAGTTTTCCCTGCACCTTTGGCAGCAGCCCCCTCCGCCTCTACCACCCTTGTAGAGGGCTGCATTGGCCCAGCTGGTTTCTCCTCGCCTCTGGTCACTTGGACCTGGAACTTCAGCTTTGTGGTAGGTGGTCCTCCAAAGGCTTGGCTCCCTCCCCCTGGTGCACAAGTCCTTCTCTTCTGGGAGACCCTCACACCCTGACTTCTAAAGAGCTTTTTCTATGGAGATCGCTACAGTCCTAGAGTGGAAGCCATGCAGGGCCAAGCCATAGCCTCTCGTGCTTCAGGGGGAGGGTGGGGGGCTGTGCCAACCTTCCTACCCTGTGCAGAATTGCTTTCCCAGCCAGGCCAGGAGAGGAGTACCCTGCCTGCTAAGGTCCCACCAATGGGTCTTTGAGTCTGGGGACTTCTTTGGTGGGTTTATGGGCTGGCTTTTCTTTGGGACCTGAGGCCAGCAACCTCAGTGCCCCTTGCTATTTCCTCATGCAGCCACCACTCTAGGTTGGGAGAAAGGGACTGTCCCAGAGACCTCGGGGGCCTCTGAGCCTGAGGGAAACTTCAAAACATCTCTACTCCCAGAGCCTATGGTCCCAGAGTACCACCCAAACCACTACACCACACTGAGCAAACCTTTGCAAGGACTGAATATGGGTCAGCAGGTCTCTTCCCCCATCTGCCAAAGTAAAATCCCTCCCTTAGAAATGAAGGTGGTTCAGCCTCAGCAGGCAAGCTCAGGAGATGCTCTGGGACACAGCAAGCTACAGAGATTACAAGAATAACCATTGGAAGGGACTTGGAGGTCTTTAGTCCAGCCCTCTGCTCAAACATTCCAATCTGGACAAAAAACTGTCCCGTCTCTTAAAAACCTCCAGTGTTCGAGCACTCACAACTTCTGAAGGCAAGCCATTCTGCTGATTACTATATTTTTCAGCATACAAAATGTTCCAGAGTATAAAAAACACTTTAGTTTTAGGGGAGGAAAACAAGAAAAAAAAATCCTGCCTCTGCCTACCAGGTTTCATCGGTATTCATCTGGCTAACATTCTTGTAGCAAACAGCCTGGCCAGCTTCAGCATGTTATCGCCACCTGATTCAGCACTAGCAGCTGATTGGTGGTTGGATCAGCCTCCAGGAATACGGTCAATCAGCTGTTCCAGGCTTCAGGGATTGCCACAACCCATCATCGCCTCCATGCATCACATTTTTGACCTCCACGCATTGCGTTTTTGGCCTCTGCACGCTCTGTTTTAGGATCACCACAGTACATCAATGCCAATTGATGCCTCCATGCATCACATTTTTGGCTTCCGCATGCCCCATTTTTGGCCTCACGTTTTCAGCCGGTTCCAGGTGGCAGGGATTCCCGTGGCCTGGAACCAGCCCAAAAACACGACCAAAAATGGGACACAATACGTGAAGGATAAAAACGCGACACGCAGAGGCAGCGATCGGCATCAATGTACTGTAGTGATCCCCGCAGCTTGGAACGGTTGAAAAAGGCAGCGTGCGGAGGCAGAAAATGGCCAAAGGAGGCAGGGCAGCGGGGTGGCAGGGCTTCAGCAACATTTGCTGTATAAGACGCACAGACATTTCCACCCACTTTTGGGGAGGAGCATTGTCTTATACTCCAAAACATACAGTAATTGTTCTCACTGCCAGGAAATTTCTCCTTAATTCTAGGAATACCCAATTCTTGCAACCAGTCATCATATGTTTTAGCCTCCAATCCTCCGAACACCTTTGTTCTCTTCTCTGCACTCTTCCTATTTTTTGTATCATGGTAATCAGAATTCTACTCAGTATTCCAAGTGTCAGCACAAGCGGTATCAACACTTCCTGTGATCTTCCCATGATCCCTCTGTTACTGCATCTTAGGACTATGTTAGCTTTTTTGGTGGCTGCAGCACAATTCTAGCTCATGTGGTGGTCCACTAGGACTCCTAGGGTCCTTTTGCAGTTACTGTTGTTGGATGCGCCATCCTTGGAGGTTTTTAAGAAGACATCAGACGGCCATCAGACGGTAAGTTTCCTGCTTGAGCAGAGGGTTGGACTAGAAGATCTCCAAGGTCCCTTCCCACTCGGTTATTCTGTATTCTGCATCCTTTCCATCCTGAAGCCACCCACTGGACATCCACCTTTTTGAACAAGTGGACCATGGACTCCTCTAAGTATCTCCGAGAGGGGAGGGGAGGGCTCTTCCTGGGGTCAGAACTCTGCATTCCCGTTATTGCCGCTCAAGGTAACTTTTTAGCAGTTATCGCAATGCTGGCTCATATTTGCCTTGTGGTCAGTAAAGACACCCAGATCCCTATCACGACGACAGTCTTGCGAGGTAGACCAAAACATCGAACTCCGCAGGGAGATCTTGCAGGTTACCCTGCCTCCCCCCCACTCACCAGCCGCGAGTCCCTTCTTCATAGACTTTCCCTTCCCGGGACTCTGACCTTCAAAGCGGCTTCTGCCCGGCCTTGGGACCGTCTAATGAGGCCCGCCCCGAACTCCCCCTCCCCCGCCAAAGTAGCTCTGCAAGATCTTTTTTGAGGCGCCTCCCCTTGCAGGGGGCGTCCTCCCCTTGGACCCTCGACAGGCGCCCTTTGAGGCTGTTCCGTGGCTTTTTAATCCGGGCTTCGCGTCCGCCTCGCGCTTTCTTCCTTCGGCGGCTCACCGGGTTGCATTAGGGAGTTTGGTTCTAAGCCGCGTCGGCAAACGCCGCTGGCCTCGCCAGGCGCTCGCTCGGCAGTGCGGCACTTGGCGCTCCACGGGCGCCGCTTCCGCAGTTCACCGCGCGGGGGCGCTCGCCCGGCGCTTCCTTTCCCCGCCTGCCGCCGACCAAGGGGAGCCAGGACGGCGCCTCCCCCTCCACGCACGTGACGTCGTGCGTCGGGACGCCGCGCGGTGACGCAAGGCTGTTGCCGAGGAACACCGCCCGGTGCGCCCGCCTCCCCTTCCCCGCCGGAACCCCGAGTGCGGCGCCGGGGACGGAGGGGCCGCAGGGCGACGGACAGTCGAGCCGAGGACGGGCGGGCGGGCGGGCGGCGGAGCCGCGCCGGAGCTAGCGGAGCAGCGTCCGCCATGGTGCTCGTCAAAGAATAGTGAGAGAGCGAACGGGCGGGGAGTTCCGCGGGCGGCGGCGGGGGGGGGAGCGAGGGTGGGGGGGTTTCAGCCGGACTGGCGGCTTCCTTCCCGGGCCCGCAGGCGCCGCCCCCGCCTGTCCGCAGCCGAGCGCCGGGGCGGGCGGGGCTCCCCGGCCAAGGACCCCTGAAGGTCCCGCCGTCCCTCCGGCCCCTGCGTGACGGGGCGCGATTGGCCGGGGGCGCCGTTCGGCCTTGGCCGCCCGGGACTTCCCGCTCCAGCCGCTCCGTCCTTGGCCTCCCCCGCGTGACCTCCGGGGGGCAGGTGGGGACGGGCGGGATCCTCTGCCCGGCGCGGTGTTGCCGGAGGGGGCTGGCCCGCATGGACCGAGCCGGGGGTGCTCCGCGCAGGGCCCGCAGCGCGGAAGAGCTTGCCCGTCCAGCCCGCCTCCGTCGCTCCCGCGGGGCTCCTCCAAAGCTTGGAACCGCCGGCCGGGCTGGCCTGAAGCAACTTCCTCCCCCGCCCGCCTCCCTCCCTCCCTCCTCCCTCCCTGGCTGGCGGGCGGCCTTGTGGGTCGGTGCAGCTGCCCCCCCCCGCCCCCCGGGCCCCGGAGAGCTCCGCGGAGTGCTGGGCTGCAGCTCCTCGGGCTGAGATGCCCTGCCGTGTCTCGCGCCATGAGTCCTTTCCCTGGGGGTGTGTGTGTGTGTGTGTGTGTGTGGTGGGGGGCTGGTTTCGTCAGGGCAGCCAAGATTGTCTTCTTTGGAGCGGGGCGAAGGTAACTTGGCTGCGGACCTCTGGATCGTTCCCGCGGGTGTGGGGTTGCCCCTCTTGCGGAGAGCGAGCCCGCTGCTTAACTGCGTTTCTTCTGCTCTCTTGCAGCCGTGTCGTTTTGCCTGTATCGGTGGAGGAGGTAGGTCTTTCGTGCCTTCTTCTCCTGACTGCGTTTATTTTACTTTCTAAACAAATTGATAGGGCCACCCCACTCACACAACAATGACTCCAGCTGGCTTACAACATTAAAAAAACTAGTATGAAACCATCACCACCCCACCCCCGCAGCAGCAGCAGCAACAACACAGTGGGATGGGCCACTTGATCCGTTTCACGGGTGGGGTGGTGCCCTCAGCCCATTGACAACCTTTTCTTCCTTATCTTCTTTCTATCTTGGTCAAACTTGTGGCTATAGCCAAAGCTGAGGAAAAATAAATGGAAACTAATATTCCCTCCCTCCTTCCTCCCCCCTCTCTCCCCTTTCCAAGACATCTAACCAAACTTGTGGGGTTGCTGTGTGGCCTTTTGCAAATTAACCATGGCAACTTCTGCCTTGGTAGGCAAGGAACTGCCTTAGACAAAGTAGAGGAACTATTAGGAGTGGAGGGGAAACAGGGAAATGAGTTCTTCAATCAATTCCTAGCAATTTCGAGTGAAGTTCTGATACACTTGTAGAAAGGACAGTTTCATTTGCCTGTGAGCCTTCTTGGGCCCAGAAGTGTGATCTGCTTTCCTGCATGACAACTCTCTGCCCAAATTTAATTTTTATTTGGGGGTGGTTACTATCACTTTGCAAGAATTATACAGTCTCTTATGTTGGTTATTTTCTTTCTAGAGCTTTTTTTATAGTCAGGGACAAGATTGCAAGAAAGTTTGTGTGAAACATACTTATTGTATCAAAATTGGTTTCCTGAAAAATCATTACTGTTCTTTTTGGGGACTCTCTCTCGCTTTTTCTCAAGCACTGATTGGTCAAAGAAAGAGGCCAGTAAACTTGAGGAATTCATTATCGCATGATCTGGGGATAACCTCTCACTGGAATGGCTGTAAAAGTGGTTGGAAAATTCCTGGAGGACGGGTCACGCACCCTCCTTGAGGAAGTCTTTTTCTTACTGTTATTTTGTTCTGCCTCCCCCCAAAACAAACAAACAAATAAACAAACAAACCCTTTCTTTGATTTTGGTTCAAGTCTTATCAGGTATCCAAGCTGGGTGGAATGCAGGGGAGATACCATAATTAGGATATAAGTCCTAATTATGTCCTAGAAACAAAGGAATGAACCAACTTTTATAAATGAGTAGCTTTTCAGCGGGTCCACTTCTGTATCCTATCAATACTAGCCCGCCCTGGCCCTGTAGTTGTTCCTAATTGTGCCTCCCTGATGGGGAGACATTGATTGTCTTTCCATTTGCACCTCTCAAGTCCCCTCTCAGACCACCCTACAACTCCGTGTTGTAACCCTTTGATTGACAGTGCCCTCCCAGTCATCGCCACAGAGTTGTCACGTGTCTGGCTGTGTACTTCAGGCTGGAGCAGCAGGCCTCCCAATGCCAAGGGAGCCGCCGTGAGAGGTGTATGTGAGAAACGAAATGCTGGGCCTCAGCCTCATCCCGTAGGGCTGCGCTTATGCTCTTGTCTAGCCATCTTTTGCCGTTCGTTCGTGTTTGTGCACTTGCCTAGGATCAAGCTTCTCGTCACATAAACCTTCCCATTCTTCTAGTCCTCTAGATTGTGCCCTGAAGTGCCCAACCACAGTCTTCAAATACGTGTTGACTAGTGTCCATAATCCCTTCCATTGGAGGAAGTCCAGCCGAGTTCCTCCTTCCATTGGGTGTGAAAGCCACTGCCACTGCTGCTGCCGCGGCAGCAGGCTCCCTGAATCCTCTGCTCTGCTAGAGGCTGTCACGGATGGGTGCCAAGCTGGGCCTGCCTCCGAAGCCCCTGCCAGCAGGGCAGTTCTCCGAAGCCCCTGCCAGAGGGTATCCTGGTTTGGCCTTCCTGACAGATGCAGAACTGAGGCTGCCTCTCTAGAGGTGTCTCTCTGGTGCACCACGCAAGAGGCTCCTGCGGCTGCAGGAGAGATTGCCCAGGCTGCTCATTGAATTAGGCTTCGTTTGGGCACAGTGTGTGTGGGTGTCTGCTCAGCCGCCCTCTGTGCTCCTGCAGGAGCTGCTACTCCTGTGTCCTCTTGTGGCATGGATAGGGGAGGAGGGGGCTTTTGCCAGAGGGACTTGCCTCTCCCTCTGGGGCTAGGCCTCAATCAGAAAGGGCTGGGAAGGGGGCTGGCCAAAGAGCAGAGGAAGTGAGTCCTTCTCCCCCTGAAAACAGCACTTGGGATCCCCGGAGGGTCAGGCATTGCCCTCGGGTCCTCCTTGTTCTGGTGGGGCCAAAACAAACTGGGTGTGTGTGTGTGACCAGCAGCCTGTCCTCTTCAGGCCTGAACTGTACTTTGCAGAGGGGGAGGAGATGTGCTGGGCTGGCGGTTCCCATGGAAACCTCTGCTCTTCCTTAAGCCCCGATGCCCTCCGGTTGGCCTTGGGGCTCTCGGGCATGCCTGGCGGGCTGGGGATGCCAAGGCTCTGCAAAGGGGGTGCAGAATCAGCTCAGGCGGACCTCCCAGTGCCCCCAGCAGCGTGACAGTCGTTTGCAGGCCCAGAACTGCAGGATCCTGCCCCAGTGCCCCGCCTGTGCTTTGCTTCCCCCCACCTCAGATATGAGCGTTGGGTTCCCAGCCTGCTTGCTGGCTCGCTCTGTGCTCAGCCCTCCTGGTTTGGAAGCCATTAACTCTGCTGTGTTTTTCCTCCTCCAGTACCAGGTGGGGCAGTTGTACTCGGTTGCTGAGGCCAGCAAGAATGAAACTGGCGGGGGCGAAGGGGTGGAAGTGCTGGTGAACGAGCCCTACGAGCGAGATGGGGAGCGGGGGCAATACACACACAAGATATACCACTTGCAGAGGTAGGTGGCATTGGAGGATTCCCCCCTCCCCAGGAAAAGGCCGGGGGTACAAAAAGAGCCAAATCCAAAAAAAGCTGGGAGATTCCTGGCTGCTTGGCATTCACGCAAATCGGCCATCAATGCTCACAGAGGATAAACCCTATTTACCTAACATTCAAAAGAGAATAAAAAATCCAGGAAGGAACTAAAAATGCCATCCCCTCCAACATTCAAAGAAGCAAAAATCCACACCAGACAAATCATCAGAAAAAAAGCAATAATCAAGGAATCAATAAGGAGGAAATCGACCCATCTCAAAAAACAAAAACAAAAAAAAGCCCTGGCAGAGCAAGCAGGGGGATCCCTCCTTCCCCCCGCATTGATGATGTTCCCTAGTTGGGTAATGAAACTCCTGCAAGCAAAACACCTGTTCAGAGAGCACCAAGGACCCCGCAGGTCAGCCCTGAGCTGCAGATACTTTCTCCCATTGGGAGTGGAGTCTTTGTTCTAAGGGATTCCCTCAGGCCTTTCCTCTTCTTCGCGCAAACCTCTCAAGTGGTCACTGCTAGTCCTGCCCACCTCTGCCGCCGATGGGTCCCAGCTTCTCTTCCTGTTCCTACGGAGACGACCTGCCGGGGGTGAAGGGTGCTGGGGGTTTGGTCGAGGGTGAAGGGGCTGGGGGTTTGGTGCCCTTCTGTCCCTAGGAAACCCTTTTGGTCCAGTGACATTGGGACAGACAGAGGGAAGGCAGGGTGGCATCCGGGTGCCTGCCTGTTGTGGAGGAGCTGGGGGAAAATCCCCTGTGCTTCTGGAAACCTTGCTTAGTCTTGAACCCCTAACCACCACAGTCGCTGGCAGCAGGAAGAAGAGCAGGCGCATCCCGTCGGTGGGACCTTCTGCTGGGATGCCTGGGTGCGCTCTGACCTCTCCTTTGTCCTGCAGCAAAGTCCCTCCCTTCGTAAGGATGCTGGCCCCTGAGGGTGCCCTGGATATTCACGAGAAGGCTTGGAATGCCTACCCTTTCTGCCGGACCGGTGAGTTCTGCCAGGGCGGCGGCTGCTGCCTTCCCGGACTTTGCTTGGCTTTCCCACCGGTCTTGGGGATGCCGGCCCCCTTTCCTCCGGTGGGAGGTGGGACTGGTGTTAGGGAGGTGTCCTAGGTGGGTTTGCTCTTGGCAGCTGTTCGATGCTATGAGCGGCTTCTGAGAATTTCCACAGCTCAGGCTCAGCTGCTCTTCTGCCCACTCAGGGAGGGAGGAAAACCTCTGCCAGGGGCACGGCACCATTTCAAGGGGAAGCCTGGCCATTCCCTCCCCGGAGCATCAGCCGGCCTATGGCTGCTGGTCAGCAGAGAAGCAGCTTCTGGGTCTGGGCCCTGCTGCCCTGCAGGAGTCCCTCAGCTCAGCCCTTCTGAGCCGATGGCCTCACTGCGCCAGAGATCCTTCCCTGCACAGCTAACCTGCTGTTGAGGCTCGGTTCGGCCTCTGTCCTGGCCTTTCCTTCTCTGTGCTGCGTGGTTTGTTTGGGCTGCTTGAGGCTCCGCAGTCTGGACAGCGGGAGCTGGGTGTTCGGCGCAGGGTGAGTCTAGGAGGGCTGACCACCTGGATTAGCAAACTACAGGCCACCTTTCACCAGGAGCTGCTGCAGGGGATGGAGGGTGTGTCCAGGGCTGGGAAGACTTGTGTCTGCTTGGAAGCTGCTGCCCTGCTGCTCACTGGAAGTTTGGCCTTCGCCTCTGCTTTGTGGGGTGTCCTCGACCTTTGAGATGTCCAGGCTGCCTGCACCTCCTGGGAGGTGGGGACTCGACATGGCTGCTGTGTCTGAGCGTGGGGGGTGGGGGCTTGCTGCTGCTGCTGCTGCTACCACCGGGGTCCTCTCCTGCGAGAAGCAAGTGGGGTGGCAGTTGGTTACAGGAGCTGCCACCTTCCCCTCATTAATCATGGAGCCTGGCACCAGGGCATCCAGTTACTGCCCAGCGCAGCCCTGGTTTGGGTTACCTGGGTTGAATTACCCATGAGTTAGGAATGAGGGAAAGGCCAGGGCTGTGGTGACGGCCAGGCTTTTCCCCGGAGGTGGGGGGGTGGGGAATGCTTACCTGCTGGAGAGAAGAGCTCTGCTGGTATTGCCAATTTTGTCAAGTGTGTGTGGGGGAATGAATGCAAACCTGAAAGGGGGCCATGGGGCTGGGCACCAACCAGAGCATGGCAGGTGGAGACATGGGTAGGACCTCATTGTGCCTACCCTGTGTGAGGCTGACCTTAAAACAGGCATCTTTGTGCATGGCACTCCCTGGCAGCCCCCCACCCCGTGGGGTATTCAAGCTGGAGGAGGTTAATGGCAGAGCTCCGTGCTACAGAGGATGAAGTGGGGATCCTGGCCAGGCTGGGCCCTTCCCGCTGATGAGTGTTGCTGTTTGGGGGCCGGGAGCCGTGGCTGCATCCCTGATTAAAGCTCTGTCTTTCTTTCCATGTCTCGGGTATGGAGCAGTTATAACAGTAAGTAGAGCTTCCAGCCCCTGTTGGGTAAGTGGCTGGACTGCCAGGGACATGCTGGCCTTGGGTGCACGGCCGGGGTTCCTGGATCATTTTCATGGTCTGGGTAAGGCAGGGGCTCCCTTTTGGGTCTGGAGGGCCCAGAACTCAGGTCCAGAGAGCTTTCACAAATTTTTTTTTACTTATC